>PVJL010003308.1:0-145606 GCA_004026885.1 Lyroderma lyra
TTTTTATTGTTAGACTTATTGGGGTGACATCTGTTAGCAAGGATTACATAGGTTTCAGGCATACAATTCTACAGTGCATTGTCAACTTGATGTATAATAAGTTCACCACCTAATGTGACTTCTCTTTCCATCACCTTATATTTAGCTTCCCCCCCTCCTCTCCCACCCCCTCCCCTTTCTCCCCTCCCTAACCCACTCAGTATCTGCATATTTGAAGTATGACTGGTGGATTATATTTGAAACCATTTCTGTCTTTCCTTGTCTATACCATCTTCTTACATGCAGCATATCTCTCTTAATTACAAAGGGTTTTAATACTATCTTAGTTTTAGTATCTCTAGATTATGACTACCTGTTTCATTGAAGTAAGTACATACACTATGCATTGTTCATGTCTTCCTTTCATTACTATATTAAAGTCATTTATTGAGCAACTATTTCATAACAGGCTGGAAATTTTCTGTTGAACAAATTAAGTATAATTCTTGCTCCCAAGGAGCATATGTTCTAGAGTGGGAAAGAAAGATAATAAATAAACCTTAAAGTGTCATAAATATGTTATCTAGAACATTTAAAACTGTTGTGTGATAGAGAGTAACCAGGGGATCACATTGTAGAATATGGTGAGGTATAAAGAATAGGTTTGGGCGGAAACTCATGTGCTACCATTTTCTACATTTAGAACATTATTTGTCATACCAGTAAATAATATATCAAGTAAGTAAATGGATGCACATGCTTAGAATTAATAGAGTGAAAAGTTGGGAGTAGAAAGCATATACAGTTGACCACTGAACAATGCTGAAGTTAGAGGAACCCACCCTCAAGCAGTCAAAAATCCATAAATAACATTTGACTCCCCAAAATCTTAAGTTGTGTTTTGGATTCTGTGAGGGATTGGTTCCAGGACCCTATCACCACCCTGAGGATACTAAAATTGGTGGATGCTCAAGTCCCCAATAAACAATGGCATAAATCAATGCATATTGTGAACGCTTCTCAACTGCAGACTCCTAACTGCTTATCAAAAACCGTATAGGGATTTATTGAAAAAATCTGCATGCCAGTGGATCCATGCAGTTCAAATGCTTATTGTTCAAAGATCAAATATGGATAGAACTTAGTATGTTACACCCAGATGAAAATGTCAAAGAGAAAATACAGAGAGAAGATTTTCTACAACCAAGCCCTAGCTGCCAACATTTAGAGGTCTAGAAAAGGGAGGGAATCAGGCAAGGAAGAACAAAATGTAGAAAGAGAACCCGTAGGATGGTTTAGGTCCAACCATATCAACTAGATTCTGGAAGTCCATCTAGCCAATTTTGTGCATAGTAACAGAAAGATAGAAATTTAACATTATTCATTTACCTAAGTAGCAAATAGCACTACAACTTTTAAAATTTAAAATCTATTTAAAACTGAAGAATAATTTTATTTCTAGAACGTGGCTCATGAATTTGCATACAGCTTTCAGTTATTATTTTCTATAATAATGTTTTATCCAATAGATTTTTTCTTAATAGTATGCACTTGCTTTGACTTTCTTATGACTCTAGACCTGGGATCAGCAAAGTTCTCTCATTATAACAGTCATCCATATTCAGAATACGCTTGCATATTCAAGTGTTACAGATATTTTTTTGCTTATACTAAAGAATTATCCAAAATAATAAAGACTGATCCTTCTCTTGTCATCCTTCTTTGAATGTCACTTGGTTTAGCTTATGTTTACATAAAGCCTATCAGTTATATAATACAGTTGTAAAGCATGTTAATCACCCATAAATTATGACAGGTTATATAGCTAAATATATATAACTAAAGTTTCCTTTCATAATGCTGAGAAAAATGTGTTAGCAGAGAAAACATATTTGATGGGCTTTGGTTCTGCATTATAAATTGTGATTGATTTTAAAAATATTTTTTCCAAATTCATGCTATTTTCTACTACGCTGTATTTTCAACTTCAGATTATGAAAGTAATGTTTTGAAGATGGAAATTAATGCTCTCTCATAACTCATTACAGAATCAACGCCTTCAAAGCCTATTTTTTCTCTAAATAATTTGAATGAGGCTTTCCTCAATATAAGTATACTTACCTCATTTCCTGATTCTGTAATACACCTATCATACCTGGTTTTGGAGTGATACTTGCTGCAGAGATGTTACAGACTGAATCATGTCCTGCTGCAAAATTCATCTGTTGAAACCCTAATTCCCAATGTGACGGTATTTGGAGATTGGGCCTTTAAAGACTTCATTACAATTAAATAAAATCCTACGGGTATATGCTTAATCCCATAGGACTGGTGTGCTTGCTCTCATTCTCGTTCTCTCTCTCTCTCTCTCTCTCTCTCTCTCTCTCAGCTTGAATTACAAAAGTGAATATATTGAGCTCACTTTGGTAAGCTATCTGGACCCAAACAAAAAATTTCTGCCTTGAGAATGAGTAAGAAGTGAGAGCAGTGGTAGATTCCATAAGGTCCATGGTTCTAAACAGGGGAACAAAATGGTTAGAAACAAAATTCAGTCTTACAGACATAACCAAGGTAAAGCTGTAAAAGAGAGTGATAAAGGTGTAGCAATACTATTATTTAGAGCAATGGAAATGCCTGGAATTATGTTAATATGTACAACAGTTCAACCTCAGGCTAACAGAGTTGAAATGGGAGTGGATAATTTATTTTGCATGTATTGCTTCTGAAGTACTCTCTATCCCTTTTTTGCTTTTCTCTGTGCTCTATTAAGTTAATTTGTCCTATTTCATTAGTTAGGATCCCTTTCTTTTTGGTTTCTGGTTGGGTTCAGATAATGCAAAGTACTGGCAGGAAATAGGTGGATTGGAGGAAAGGTTGGGATAATTATTTTCTTGGTTAACTTCCACCAATCTGTGGTTTAATTGTCATATTAATTTTCTACCTGTAGCCATAGCTGCTTTAAGCCCTCCTCTCCCAAATTTAAAAATCTTTTCAGTTTCCATTTATCACCTTTTCTTTTCCTTTTAAGCCTATCAATAATAAACAATTTACACTGTTGCTAGTTACTGCCTGCATAAACTTCCTTTGTTAGTTCTCTTAATCCTACCCACACCTCTGTATGTGATCTCTTTATTAAACTCTATTTAATTTTCACTTTGAGTAAGCCATCCATCTGGGACCTAGACTGACAGAGTAATTAGTACTATGAGTGAGTCCAGGAAAAGGACTCTCAGAATAGCATTCTGGATTGGTAAGTCATGTTTTTGATTAATTCATGGACAGCTTCCTTGCTGGAGAGACAAAAAAAAGGAGGAAAGAGTAATAATCCAATATTAGGCAGTGGCAGTATGATTACATAAGTTACTAACAAGAGTGGTACAGGGTAAAACAGACATGAAGGGTAGGAAAAGAGGTTGTAGCACTTAGACCCATGGCATAAATGGTGACTAAACTGTGTACTGGGTTGTGTGGAAGCTTCTGCTGTCCCAGAGAGCATATGCAGTAAAGTGCAAATGCAATGCCTTAAATTAATAAAATCAATAAGCCTTATTAAAAATTAGGAAGAATAGAAAGCTTCTTTGACAATTTTAAGTAATCCCTTATCTGATATAGCAAAAGCTCAGATTTGGCTGAAATTAAGCCTAGAATATGAATGCAAAGTCTGTGGGGTAGAGGCACCAAATATACTGCTCTCCCAAGTATCTTATGTTAAAAAAGGGCTATGATAGGAAAAGATTGGTGCCTATCCACACACACACACACACACACACACACACACACACACTTTTGAATAGATGCAGATACATTTGATGTTATAGGAACTCTTAATATGTCAATAACTTTATGGAGAATAGAAACAACATGTCTACTGCCCTCCCCTTAAGCATCTGAAAGAACCATCTTTCCAGGCACGAAACGTCTTAGGAACTTTACATGGGTCATTGTCTCACAAGGGATGCTTATTTTTCTTGGGCTGCTTCATCGTTCTTCCTAGCCTCTGGATTCATAAGGAGAGCTAAGCACTTGTATACTCCTATATAAAAATGTGTCTGGGAGAAGATAGATTACACATCAAGGATTTGGAGGATTTGCCAGCTTTTACTGGCAGGAATCTGAGGAACATGCATGTGAGTGATATCTGAGGATGAAAGGCAAAGAAGTACCGACTATAAGATGATGACATTTTTCTAGGACACAGAACCTATTTTCTTGGATTGGTTGTGTGGTTATAAAAATCTTTAGTACTCTTCAAAAGACAGATGATGAACAAGTTGAAAGCCAACACAAAGAAAAGATCTTCGTCATGCTTAATAATCTTATAATCAACTTCAAATAAAGCTTGTGATCATAGAGCAAAGTCATATCTCTATGTTATTATGTATGGAACATGTATACATTGATTATTCAAATAAACCCCAAGGGCTCATCAAGCTTTCCAAATTTCATTCTGATATTTTAACATACATTGACATCAGTCAGATATCTAAATTAAATGTTCTAATTGAATTAATGTAATGATAAATTGAAAGGGAAAAAAGCAACAGGCTCTTTAAATACCATGATTCCTCAGGCACAAATGTGCCATACTTTCTCTTAAATTTAAATATGATTTACAATAAATACTTGCCTATTGTAGGATGATTCCCTTCTCTAGACTTAAAGTGATATTTAATTGTTCAAAGAGCTGGAAAATACAAGAGAATAGGAATATATTGTGTAGGCAGAAACGTATTGTTCTGCTGCTTTACTATTCACTAATTTTAAACAATGTAAAACAACTTAAGTCTAAACAAAGCAATCAAACATTGCAGTATTATTACAGAGTTTTTGACCTTTGTTTATGGGATGAATAGTTTTTATTTGTGCAGAGCTGGGCTTCCTACATTTTATAGAATTAAATTCAAACTTCTTAGCTCTAAGGGGAAGTGATTTCGTTTCTTTTATAATTCTTTTTTTTTTTTTGGAGGGGGGTATAATTAGTATTGATGATAGCCACAACAACCCAATTTATCTGATTTAAGGTGAGTGTGATGGATACATCTTTCTTCATGCATTATTAACAATATTAACAAACTCTGTGAAAAACTTCTGGACTGAGCTTGCTCAATTGCAGCTTTGCAACCATTTTATTTTTTGTTTATTACAATAATGTGTAACATTTTTCTGGTTAAGGTTAACATGTATTTTTGTTGCAACTTCCATGAGCAAAATAATTAACACTAAAATTTCCAAAATTTTCCCTTAAAAATAAAGCTGATAATAAATTATTCAAGTCAGAATCCTTTGAAAATACTCTGTATAAAATGCAAATTTTAAAAAATTGTCTCTGAATAAAAGCACAGGTTTATTAACTCAAACAAAAGATAAACTGTTCACCTGTACACAATTACTTTCTGAACCTAAAGATTATTCTATGGCATAGAATAAGCAATAAAGGAAGTACAAATAGAATTAACATAAATTATTAAAAATTGAGTAAGTCTTATTTATGTATATCAGGAATATTTTGGATTATATTACCATTTTCAACAAATGTTTTCTCATATGGCAATTAGTACTATATTACATCCACATTTCTGAATTTCATAAATTTTGTTTACATTTCCAAATTTTTTGCTCAATTAAGATATAGATGACTGTGTCACAAGTTTTCCCTTCCCAAGCTTAGTAAACATTATTCCAGTTTCAGCAAACCAATATTTATGAGTGCAAGCCCTGGGAGGTTGATTTTTCCTAAATCTTTTCTGGTATTCTTACACAGTTCCTTCTCTAACCTTGAATTTGAGTCATTTCACCAGTATACGCCTTCATGTTGACCGTTATTTATTAATTTTCCTTGGGCAAAATCAATTCTTTTTATCTTTTATGAGTCCTTGTAAAAAAATGAGCCCTTCCTTTTTATCTACAATTCACTTTCTTAAAACACTATTTAATGGCATCTTTCTCTAGCAATAAAATCATAAATAAAAGAAGGAAGTGAGGAGGTTGGGGTTCACAACTGGAGAGATACAAGGGGCTTCTATTTGTTGGTATATAGTGAATATATATGTTATTATTATTAATATTATTTAAATATGCATCATGCATACATTCTCATTTACGATATGTTCACAATAAGAATACAAAAATATGAAATTAAGTGCATATACTCTTCAGTATATTTCAAGATAAAATGTAAGCCTTGAGTTATTTCTTTCTTCTATATGTATTTGAAAGTTTAAAGAACACGATTTCTAGTGTACCAGCTGTGACCTTTACTGTGTGACTAAGACAAATTACTTTTATCTCTGAGTTTTATGCTCTCTCTAAATATAATTAAAAGATTAGAGTATATAATGCTTAAAATCCCTTATAGCCATCAAATCCTTGACTTCAGATGTAAGCTCATGACAGCCAGTGTTGCTGTTTCATAACCAACATGCAGCATTTCTAACTGACTGCATTGGTGATGAACTTTTTATTCTCTAAAGACAATGAATGCAGTATACAGATGTTGTACTATAGAACTGTACACTTGAAACCTGTATCATTTTATTAACCAATGTCACTCCAATAAATGTAATAAAATTTTAAAAAATAGTAAGAATTACAGGCAAAAGTTTTTCTGCAAAAAAATTATTTCAGTGCAATATATCATTAACTGAGAGGAAGTAAGAAGTGGCAAGACGCATTCAGAGATCTCCTTGGATATAGAAACAATGGGTAATGTACAATGTTGTACAATTGGATTTAAGTAGTGTAAATGGATAAAGCCTTTATTTTAAAGCTACAGTTTTCTCAAAAATACAAATAATAGGTCTTTCCTAACATAATATTACCGTTAGTATTATGATGAGTATTTTTTATTTTCTTAGGATTTAATGATTCTTTAGAAAAATATAATTCTATACCTGATCTCTATATTTTGTTCCATTTTACTATTTTGCCTTGTTGATATTGTTTACATTGAGAAGTTAAGTTACTCTGTTCCAGGTACTTTTCCAAGTGTTGGAAATGTAAATCTGAATAATACCAAGGTTTTTGGTGATATTGTTTACTTAGATAAAAAAGTTTTAAAAAGAAGTAGAAGTAATAATCTGGGAGTGGATGTCTAAAATTGTACTAATCATTTTGGAAACTATTTAATGACAATGTAATTTTGAATGCTAATTTACACATATTTGAACATGCATTCCATGCACCATGAAATGGTAGATCAATGACTAAGTAAAACAAGACAATAACAACAATAAAAATATTTAGGAGAGAAATATTATGAAAACTTTAACAAATAATAAGCAAAATAATTAACATAGTCAGTAATAGATATGGTAAAAGTTTGAAAGAAATATATAAATAATCCATGAAGAGGAAAAACTGAGATGACTCAAGCAGAGAGCAGTTCAGTGGTAAGAATAACAGACATTACATGTCCTAGCAGCTTAAGTCAACTGCTGTACCTGAAACATGTAACGGGGGGCGGGGGGAAGAACAGAGAAATTTATCTATCCAGGCTTATATGAAAAGAGGCCAACAGCATCCTCGTAGTTTTATGGTATCTTTTCACTACAGGCTGGAAATAATAGTAAAAGACACTAAAGTCATTGGGCTCCTGATTTCAGTGGAAACAGTGGGATCCCAGACAGGGGTAAATGTCAGTGTTAAACCTTGGGCACAAGGTGGGAATGATTGACACAACTTGCTGCACTAATGTCAGTAATGAGGTTGCTCTTTTTCTTCAGAGGTCTGTGAAAATAGCTAACTCATCCCAGGTCTCAGGGATGTAAATAGATAGACAATCTGTTAAGGACTACATAAACAATATAAGAAAAAATATTCTAGGTCTAATGGGCATAAAACTGACTTGAATTCTTATAAGAGCAAATAATATTTGCATACTCAATATCCAAATGCAAGCCAGGAAACATCCAAATCCCTTTTTTGAAAGACATTAATTATGTCAGGAAAAAAACAAGAAATATTTTGAAAGAGGCAACAAATAAAATGGTATACTTTCAGTGGAATGTTAGGCATTATCTAGATCCAGAGGTACCTCCCAGATTTATCTGATATTATAGGGATCTGAATCTTTCATTGTCTTTGATTATTTTGCAACTTTGTAAAGAAAGAATACTCTTGTAGAGGGCTGGTGGTGGTACAAATAATACTGTTCAAAAGGATGCAAAGTATGTTTCCCAGTAAAGACGCAATTGATGTTCACCTCATAGAAGAGACCAGTTCTGTGTTTAGTTGTAAATTTATCTGAGCATTTCGGATTACCTGTGCGTGTGTGCATTCTTTGAATTCTGTTACTGGTTCCCTCTTAATGGAAAATCCTGAGTATTTTGATGATGTTCTTAGATGAATAGAGACATATTATCTGTTCAGTGAGCGAGAATAAAAAAAATATGCTTTTTTTTTAGTTCTTAGTATTTGTCTATTTGTTTTGAACTCAAATCAATGAAGAATTTTATGTCTAGTGAGAATAAGAAAGGCTCTTTGAAGTCTGAAATGAAGTTTATGTTTCTGTTTGTACTCTTGACCTACTGCTGAAATGGCAAAACTGAAATTTTATGCAATCTATTTGTTCATGTGTTTATGTGTCTATAATTCAGAGCGGTTTTATTATACCTCTCAGGTGAGAATAAAGTATTTTCCCATCTCAAGAGAGTATTAATAAATTGGATTAAAATGTCTCTTAAAAGATCTATTCTGATTAGTTTATAAAAGTAATTAAGTCTTATTTATTTAAAACTTTGCTAAAATTCTCAGGAAATAAGAAAATTGAATTCCTAATACTTTAAATGCTGTGAACTAAAAACATCTTTCAGAAAGTGTGGGCTCTAGAAAACATTTTAAATAACTTAAGTGCGTATAACTAAGGTGAATCTTAAGTAAATGAGACTGTGTGTGTTCTAGTGCTTAGAGAGTTTGCTAAAATGCTTCTACTGCAGACAGTTCTCAATAATCCAAGCTTCAGATTTCTGTGTGAAATAGAAACAGTTATTTTGAGTAAAAGTTAAAACTATATGAGTAGCTGAGACTATACTAGCAGCAGTAGTGACAACAAAACTGTGTGTGTGTGTGTGTTTTGTGTGTGTGTGTGTGTGTTGTGTGTTTTAGGACTATATTTTGAGAGCAGTTTTAATTGAGGGGAAGGTACAAGAGATTTCCCACATGCCATCTGCCTTCACACATGAATAACCTCCACATTATTATCTCCCCAATCAGTGGTACATTTATGTCAATTGATAAATCTACATTGACATATCTTAATCACCCAAAGTCCATAGTTTACATTATAATTCCCTCTTGGTCTTGTACTTTCTATGGGTTTGGACAAATGGTATCATACAGAGTATTTTCATTGTCATAAAAATCCTCTGTGCTCCACCTATTTACCCCATTTACTACCCCAACCCCTGGAAACCACTAGTATTTTTACTGTCTCCATAGTTTTGTTTTTTCCTGAATGTCAAATAGTTGCAATCATACAGTATATAGCTTTTTTTCTGATTTTTTTCCCTTAGTAATATGCCCCTAAAGTTCCTCATGTCATTTCATGGCTTGATAGCTTATTTCTTTTTAGCACTAAACAATATTCCATTGTCTGGAAATACCAGAGTTTATTTATCCATTCACCTTCTGAAGGACATCTTGGTTGCTTCCAAAATTTGACAATTATGAATAAAAGTGTTATAAACATCCATATGCAGGTTTTTGTGTGGCCATACGTTTTCAACTCCTTTGGAGTAAATATCAAGTACCACAATTGCTGAATCATATGGTAAGACTATGTCAGTCTTTTAAGAAGCTACCAAACTGTCTTTCAAAATGTCTGTACCATTTTGCATTCCCAACATCAGTGAATGAGAGTTCCTGTTTCTCCACATCCTCAGCGCCATTTTGTTTTGTTAGTGTTCTGGATTTTGGCTATCCTTACAAGTGTGTAGTGCTAACTCACTGCTGTTTTAATTTGCATTTCCTTGATGACATATGATGTGGTATGTCTTTTCATATTTTAATATTCCATCTGCATGTCTTCTTTGGTGGGATGTCTAATAAAGTCTTTGGGACATTTTTGACTTGGGATGCTTATTTTCTTATTGTTGACCTTCAAGAGTTCTTTGTGTGTGTTTTTTGAAGTCAAAGAGTAATTATGTCCTAACACAGCTGATCTTAAATTTTTAAATCTCAGGACCCCTTTATATTTTTAAAATCACCGAGGACACAAATTATCTACATTATATTACTATCTGAAACATAAAAATTGAAAAATATTTTAAATATTTATTGATTTACTTTTAAAAACTGAACGATTTTTAAAAGTTGTTGCCCTCAAGTGATGTTATCAGTATATTCCAGAATATAAAAGACCATGATAAAAGATAAAATTTGTAAATATATTTTCTTTAATTTATGGTACTTCAATCTATGCATATAAAATATATTACAATTTTGATAAAATTATCTCAATTTTGATGGACTTGCTTCATTGGTTTACTGATTAGTGACTTCACCAATATTATAAAAGATTGTATGCAATCATCTGTATAATCTGCTTTGATATCAGAACTTCGGCGAGTTACTGAAATAATTTCCTATGCTTTCTGTAAATATTATTATGTTTTAAAATATTTAAGGAACAGGAAAAAATGTTTCACACTAATGAAAAGAACCAAGAATTTTTACAATCATATTACTCTCTTTTTTATTCTGAATGGTTTATTAATATTTTGATTAAATAGTTAACCAATTAAGTTTTCTCAAGTACAGAACATTCTTTTTCTCCTACTTTATTGATATATAATTAACAGAATTAACATACAACATTATATAAGTTTAAGGTGTGCAACATGATGTATATACCTATACATATCCTCAATATCCAAAACACTAACAAAACCGAATGGTGAGAATGTTGATATACTATATGTATACTATTGCACAGACACACACACACACACACACACACACACACACACACACCAGAGGTGCCAAAAAATTGTATATGCATTTTAAGACATGTTATCTACATATTACTTTTCAAAGCTGAATTACGGTAGCAATGTGTAGTTTGACGTTCCCTCATGGCATTAATCAAATGAATGCTAGTGTCACAATGAGACAGGCAGGTCAGTCAAAGAAAATGGCAAAAGCATGGTTGTTGTTCCAGGATGGCAAGACCATTTTGAAGTGGTATTTGAAATTTGAGAATGTTATGGAAGTGACAATGGAGGTGTGAGTATGCATCAGAACTTCCAACACACCAAACAATTTCACGTATTTGTAGAAAATTTCTAAGATCTGAACACATAGCAATGAACAAAATAGAAAAGATTCCTTCCCTCATTGAACTTCTATATTGTGAGATGAATATAAAATAAATACATAAAGTGGAGGAAGTTATGCATAGGGTGCTAAATAAAATGAGAGAAGGTGTACCAAGGGATTGAAATTTGAGCAGGCTTAAATGAAGTGAGGAGGTGAGTCCCACCGCTAGCTAGGAGAAGCTGCCGGCAGAGAAAAGAGCTGCTATAAAGGCTATGAAATGAAATGATGCCTGGTGAATTACAAAATTTAGGAGGTTGTGAGCAGTGTGGTGGTGAAAAATGATGGTTTGGGGATACATTTTAAGAGAGAATTTATAGAATTTTCTGATAAATTAAATGCAGAGTGTGAAAGAAAAACCCTGAGAACCCAGAAGAGGGGGAAAAATGTAATTTATTGAGGTGTGGAAGAAACAGATTCTTTTTTTGAAATATGTATTAAGAGCTCAGTTTGGGAGAAATTAATTGTGTGACACCTATTCAAGTGTAGAGAAAGGAAGAATAAGCAGTTAAATAGATGAGTCTGGTGGTCAAAGAAAGTGGCTGCTTTGTGAAGTAAAATGCTTAATTCCTCAGGTCAGAATATAGATGTTATTTTACAGAGGGTAGCCTCTTATTTTTCTTTTACTTTATTAAAAGTGCCTTGAAATTTATTCTGAAATCCATGTTATTTCTGTAGTTGACATTAACACCCCTAAGTAAACCTTATTTTGAAGTTAACTTATTGATATGCTAAATTTGCACATTGCTTTGTGAGTTCCTGAAGACATATTCAGGTTGAATTCCATCTTTATATAAAAAGAAGAAATAGTCAGAAGAAGATAGATGACAATTATACCTGAAGTTGCCAATGCCTTTTGCTTCAAATAGTTGGGATTCATTTATTCATCACTTACTGAGCACAAAAATTCTTAATTGAAAGAATAAAAAGTATTAGGAACTGACTAAATGACACAAAAGCTTTTCTACCTCACAATTATATTCACAGCTTTTATTCTGGCTAAATTTATAATTCCATTTATTTCACAGTAAACACTTTCACTTGATTCTATAAATGCGTAAGAGGTCATTATAATTGTTCATCTTTATGGATGGATTCCAAATCATGACTGGAGATAAAAATGGGAAGGAGAGGACATGGAAATAACAGGAGGGTTCGATGTGAGAAAATAAAAATGACATTATCATTATTCTTTGTGTATAAATAGTAAGTAAATTATTTAAAATGCTATTTAATAGTTTCATTTACCTATTTCTCAATATATTCTTTATCCATTATTCCAGTAAATCCAGAAATAATTATGATCATGGTGAGTAAATGATTAGTGTTGACATTCTACCCAAGGATTAACAAATGTTGCCAGCAGCACTGCTATCTTAAATAAACTATTTGTAATTATTACATTGAAAGGGAAAATTTAAAGTTTAACACTACAAGAAAAATGAGAACTATCAAACTTTCAATTTTGAACTTTCACTGAACAAAACAAAGTTTTTAGAAATAAAATTCTGCACTCTTTATATACTTGTGCAGATAGTTATTACAAATGTCCTAAAAAAATTTCTTCACATTCAGAAAAAAACACTCAAAATGGTATGTATAAGTTTGTGAAAAAAATACTATAAAATTCACAAATATGGTAAATATACCAAAACCCCAAAATATGTCGATAATATTTTTAATAATATTTAAATACCTGCATAAAAATGTAAAAACTATTCTTAAATAATGTATTACAAATACTTATAAAAATATTTCTGCTAAAATTATTGAGGAAATGTAACCCATTAGGTAAATTCTGTTTATAAGAAAACTAAAATGGTAGGAATTTTAAAAGAAATATTTATTTACTTCAGTATGAGTGCAAAAATACTCACATTTGACAGAATATACTTGTTCAAGAAGAAACTTTCATTTTATCACTATTATTTCAAATCGCAATTTTATACGTAATTGGGTAATAATTAATTCCTATCTCTTCCACTAGATGATAAGCAAGCAAAGGAATGGTAAATGCATGAAAGAATATATTTTCAAGGCCTAGAGACTGTCAAATGAGTGATTTCTGCCATAAGATTTGTAAATGTTACTGTCATTATACATGTTGATTAAGGTATTTTATCAGTTCTCTCTCAAAACTGCTTATTACTACTAAGTGTGGTTTTTAACCTTGAATTTCCCAATGTTTTGGAGAATATACTTGTAAAGAACAGCTGAAGAGACAAGATAATTAATTACATCCAAATTATTTTTAAGTCTTTTTATGATAAAACTTTTATTTTGGAAGAGGTTCAAGGAAGGTACACTGGTCCTTCAAAGTACACTTTCAGGTTATAGGTAATATACGTGAAACTGGCCTCAATTTGGGCAAAATGTAAGCAGAAATGAGGTACAGGGTATCCAGAGGGGAAAGCTGATGTGGATTGGGGTGGACAGAGAAAAGAAGGAAGAAAAACCTTTCAATTTAATGCTTTTTTAAAGTTTTTGTGATACATAAAGTTGTTTTCTTTTTAATCATGGTATCTCTTTCGTGATGAAAATACTCCAAAGGAGATTGGGTGGCACAACCATCTCAGATTCAACAGAAGAATGAAAAACACTCAAAGGTCTGTTAGATAATGTGTTTTGCAACATTTACAAATCTCACAAATTTGTGTTTGTCATTATGGTAAATATTATATCGTTCTACCAATTAACTTGGCACTTTACTGATTCCACACTGAAAATAACTATTGTTAACATGATTTAACCTAATCTTTCTTATGCAGAATTTGGTAACAGCATTCCATATTTTTTCATGAGGTCTCTTTTTAATGCTCCAAATTAAAAAAGTTTCATTTCAGTATGAATGACTCAAGGTTTGGTGAGGCTGGTGACCTCCTTCAATCAGGGCCCTCACTGAGGTCCCCTTCTGTACAGTAATGTGACATTCTGATGAAGCATTTCTACTTTTTAAGCCCTGGAATATAAATCTAGCAAAGATAGCATCATGTTGATTACATTATTACTTAAAATATATTTAATTCTCTCTTCTAAAGTTACAAAAATTATTAGTTACTAGCCAAAATGATCTTAAAGTTTAACTTAAAAAATAACATTTTCTGAAAATAGTATTTTTATGGATATAGGTAATTAATTAAAATTTATATTAAAATTCTCTTCTTGTGGCTTTATTTGGGGCCTGCACTAATTTCATTGAATGGTGGACATCTAGTTAATAATGCACATATTTTATTTGATCATGTTTGAAGGTTGTTCATTCTATATTAGAGTTATATCTAATTAAAACCTAAAGAAAATGTATTAGTTCAAACACTACATCACTTCTCAACAATCAATACATATAAACACAGTTTATCACCTACAGTAATAAAGTCCCACATGTTCAAGGAGACTTATTAATTTATATTCTAATCAAATAGTAATTTTAAAGTCTATAAATGTAATAACTATTTCCTTTGGTTCCATTTCCCTAGACTTATTACCTTCTTATCACTGACATGGTGGTCCTTCTTTGAGCACTCCATATATCTGTGCAACAGCCTGCATGACCACTGGTAGATCACTGTAAAAGTTCATAGGCCCTTTATTAACAGTTTGGCTGTATTTTTTTTTTTTTTTTTTTTTTTTTTTTTTTTTTTTTTTTAGTTTCTTTGTCACAAGCATTGATGCATTGTGCTACTTGCCTGCTCACTTACCTGAATTCAAATTGCCTAGTATAGAACTCAAAGCACAGGCTCTGCAAATGCAAATCACCTAGCATACACAAATTACGTTTGTTTAAAAACTTGGGTGTTTGGTTAAGGATGCTAAATCATCTTTTCATCCAAAGCTATTTTGCTTAATTACAAACTTGAGATGCACATATAAAACAACCTAACTTCCAAATCACTCAGCTCCAACATATACTTCTTTGGCATTCTCTTAATTAAATGTGGTTTCTGAACATCAATTGTAAGCTCTATGGAGATAGACTGATTGAGAAATTTTAAAATATATGCATATATGCAGATCATTTAATGTGAAAGTTGTTTCTACAAAAAAGAAATCTCAACTTCTAAGTAATTGTCACAAGAACAAATTTGTTATTACATGATGCATAGACTTGAAGTGAAAAATGAGCTGATGTGGTTATATAATCTATCCAAGAGACAACTAGCTTCAAGCTGTATTTATTATTTTCAATTATTCCTTTTTTTTAATTTTTATGTGGGTAGTTTCCTGGCTGGGAATCGAACCCAGGCCTCAGCATTAACAGCGCCAAAGCCCAGCCACTATACTATTATTTTAAAAAATCACTTTTAAGCATCCTCTAAATATAATATATCACTAACTTAAGAAATGTTTTTATTAATTGCTATATATTTAAGTTTTTGTACTTTGAGCATACTAGTGCATTGTGTTGAGCAAATAAACTAAATAATAATACTATTATTGTCAAAGCTGACCTATATTATCTCCGTTAAACATATCAAGTCAACATTTCACTTACTTTTAAGAAATAAAGTATAATGTGGTATGTTTGTAAGCAGAACCATGACAGCTTGTATGGTGCTTTTACACAACTTATCAAGAAGAGATCCTTTCCCAAAATACTTTACTTCTATATGTCAAAAATTTGTCAGAATATACTAATGTTGTAAAAAGAAGTTATTTTATTGTTTTCTGTTAGACAATGGTTATATATGCAAATTGACTCTCTACAGTACTACTGGTACCTCACTAGGAACTGAATCATTTTAGACACTTTTGTAGTAATTTTTTAGAAATATGTTTTACTTTACTTACTTAAAAAGCTCTTTTGCTTTAACTATTTTTATATACATATTTAAAAATTTTACCATTAATGATACCTTCATTCATTTTTGCTTATTATTGAGTTCTTCAGAAAATTTCTAACAGACTTTTAATACCATAACTTTTTTTTCTACATACAATTTTTATTTTTATACATTTTAGTATATAACATGCAGTCTTCTGGTCATTCTTTTTCTAGTAGTTGTTGAAAATGGTTTTGATTTTCTCATTAACTTAAGTTATTTTAAATAATCTTCATAAATTTTCATTTTGACTTATTTGTTGATACACATTCTTTTTTGCATTGACAATTTTATTTATGCATATGCTTTCTAATTCTAAAAAAGTCATACTTTTAACAACAAATGATACAGACATTAAATATTAAATTAGAAATGCAAATAGAAAAATCTATACCAGAGGAAACAAAACAAAATGCACAAAAAATTTCCTTATACTTTCGAATTTCAACAAAATTGTTAAAATTCAGTTTTAAATTCATATTAATAAATTTCCTGGCAGACATAATAAACAGGAAAATACTATCAATCATACATTGAAAAATATCATATAGAAAGTTAACCAAAGGTTAAAATGTAGCAATAATGAAATTTTTCTTGATATATAATCTAAAATAAAATCTACATATGAATCTGTATAGTACAGTCTAATTAAAAAAATATTCTAAGTAATATATGTACAACAAGTGTGAGTATTTCTTAAAGTATTTGTTTAAACTATTTATATATGTGGAGGGTTTATATTCTACTCCCTGAATATTTTTCAATTCTCATTCTTTTAGACAACAGTGACAATTGCACTTTTTTATTCACTGTGGTTGTCCAGCAGTGTTTAATTACTTGTTGTTAAGTGTAAGAACCATCCAGTACTTAATTGTCTGTGTGGTTCTCCCCAGCACTCTGGTCCTTTTGTCATGGTACAATGATAATGTTCAAGATGATAACTTTTCCTTAGCTTGTTTGCCACAGTGAGAATAATTCAGAGCAGGACCTCTGGAAACTCATAATGGACATAAAGCATGAACAAAATTTAAAACATATGTAGTTCAAAGTCTCTGAAATTGGGGAGTTGTTTATTACTCCTCATACCTAGCTTCACATAGTGGATTTTAAAACTGAATTGATTTAAAGTACTTTAAAGTTGCTCTAGACCAAATTATACTTTGCATGGTATCTTTTGATTCAAAGATATATTTGATAGTGCAAATTAAAGAAAGATAATTTTTTCTCCACATATCCCTTCACCTGTGACAGAAGGTCAGTTCCAACTCCCTCTCTTTAATAAGTACCAGGAGTATAGCATTACTATAAAACAAGAGGTGAATCAAATGTTCCGAAACCCAAAATAAATCTGTCAGAGTTGCAGCTCCATTATGAAAATTAAAAGATTTAACAAGTATTCTTAAAAGAATGTACAATTTCTCCACTTTTGCACAGAAATTATTGCAAGAAAAGCCTGATCTTTTTTTCAAAAAGCACCTTGGATTTTCCCCTCCTAATCCAAGTAATATGAACTATCATCTGACTCTTGCATATTAAATTTTTTCTACAATATTTACCATCTTGTTTTGAAAGAAAACATTTAAATTCACAATTTTTAAAATGAAATTTGCTATGAAAATTAAATTAAATCATCCTAAAGTAAGGAACTTTGCCCTCACATCTCTCATCTACATTCTTTTTGAATTTCCAATTGTATTTCCTTTTCTTCTCATGTTCTCCTCTGGCTTTGTAAAATCTAACTTGCAGTGGTGATGCAAGTGGGTTAGCCTCCTTCAGAGGTTCCTTGACATTTTACTTTCTTTCTAATATTTCTTCTTTTCTTTTACTATCTTATAAATTATAGATCTAAACTTTTTGTTACATTTGTAAACTCAAAGCAAGTATAATAATGAAAATATAGTGGACATCCCTTCCATGTCTCCTTAAATACAGAAGCATCACCCCAATAAGTCTAAAAAAATAGAAGTATTAAAATGTATACGTACATATATAAGTAATCCTTAAGAATTCATAGGAATTGCATGGCATAGGAAGTATTTTTGAAAGGTGGTGTTCTCACACTAGATGTTTCAAAGCTTATTCCATCTATTAGTTAGAAATGGTGGCTACCATAAAAAAAAACTTCTAAAGGAAATTGGCTCAATTTCTTTACCATAAGGGAATTGATTTGTTAAATTAATGTATATTAGCAGTAGGAGGAAGAGTAATAGTAATATTTTGTTACTTTAATATTATACAATGTCAGAGTCCCCCAAATCCTAAGTACTAGGATTTTGATGATTTATAAAGCAAAATCTTATAGTTACAAAAGGCACCTTTTTCAACTATAAACACATTTAAAGTATTATAGCAAGAGTTTTGAGAAGATTTAGAAAAACATTTAGTAGACATATGACAAAATGCCACTTTAAACCAAACACATACAGACACATGTACTGCATACAAACACAATTATTTATTTTTTCATATTTATAGTCAAAACAATATTCTCTAGGAACATTAATTTGATCACCCAATTTGTAATACTTATAGCCTGTATTACTATGTAGTCAAACTATTACACATTTATTTCTGAACAAAAAGTTTTGGTAACATAAATGTCCATTTATATTTGTGCTCAGATTAAAAATTTAAAAAGCAAAAGAAACATGTAAAGACATAGACAAAAATTAGAGATGTGAATTATAAAGACCAAAGAGATTACTGAGTTTTGATTAGAGAAGGAATGGCAGCTTCAGTGTGAAGTCGTAGCAGAGAACGGAGAGTCCAATGTTACTGGAGAAGTGGGCACATTGGAATAGGGCAATTCAGATAGAAAGAAACTCAGGAACATTCATTGTTGGAAAGAAATTATCTCAGAATATCTTACTAGCTATTTTTCCCCTGCATACTATTCATAAATAGATACAACTTTAGAAATTGACAGAATGTAATAGTCATTAGTCAAAACCTCTAATTTAACCTACTGAATTGCTTTGGGCCATGAAGCCAATTAAAGGTAGAGCCAAGAGCAGAACACAAGTATCCCAACACTACACCAATCATGTTTTACTCCTGCCTCAGATAAACATGAACAAAACAAAATATAAACATCATGTAAAGGATAGGTTTGTTGATGATCAAACATCTGTTCAATGCTTTTTCAATAAGAAACATATTTTAAATTGTCAACCACTTCTGTTCCTAAATTGCACATGACTGTCTTGTCATGAGACATACAAACATGCCTAAATTTGAATTAATCAATTAATGAAACTGTTCATTTAGAACCCACTTAGATTTCTAGAAAATGCATTGTCACCTTATATATTCTATTGTGGATGTATTCTAAGTTAGCATTTTCAGTCTAACACTACTTTGTTCAAATTTATGAGTGAATAGAGATTGCTAATGTACATAGTTTATTAGATGCAATAACCTAATTTTTAAGAATATAAAATATTATTTCATATCAAATCTGTGAATTAGGATTAATAATACATACTTCTCTTAAATTAGTAATGTCTCTTAAATTTTGGTTTAAATGCAGTGACTTCTAATTTGCTATTTTTAGTAATAAATTACACAGACATAAAAGTTTTCAAGTAATCTGAGCTAACTGATTTTAATTACTATTGTTTCTATTTTATCCATTTTTAATGTTTTTTTTTTTTTTAGAATCCCTTCTACATGACATTATTTCCTTAACTAAATAATAAACATATCTTAATGTTTCCTGGGGCATGCAGCACACTATCATATATACTATAGGCCTTTAGAGATTTAAAAAAAAATTAGTCTAGTTGGATCCTTTTATTTTATAACAAACTGAGGCTCAGTAAAAGAATCACCTTCACATGGTGCATGAAATCCTAGGGCTTTAACCCAGGTCTAGTGGCTGCTTCTACCCACCTCTTTGACTGATTCCTTTCTGCACTTCATACTTGTGAAGGTCAACACAAGATTTTGTCCATTCATACACATTAATGTGGAATTCTTTAGAACATTTCAGCCCTTAAGATTGTATTTCATCTTAGTATCATTTCCTATGTTTGATTTCATTTAAAACACTGTAGCCTAAAAGCCTCCTGTTGAAGCTAATCATAGGTTAGGAATGATAAACTAGATAAGCACGTGTTTTATAACTGCGTATAACCTAAGGGTAAGAAAACAGGGCTTCAATCTCCTCTACAAGAGTCTCCTCTACAATAAAATATGTTTTCTTGTCTACTTTGGGGCATATTAGGAGATTCAAATTTTAGATTATATTTTTCAATTCTGACATAATCACTTTAGTGATTTGGGAAGTTTTTTATGAGTTTCAAGTCAAATATTAGGACAGATTTTCCGTAATTCTTAATACCTTTCCTAATTTAAATTCTAATTTACTGTGTAAATTATTAGTAGCATATTTAAATATATATAATTATATTCAAAATGTAATTAGGTGTTGTGTTAAAGTAAGAGAAAACGTGTATATACATAAAATGTTCAAGGGCAGAGCCTTACGGATATACTACATCTACCCAATGTCTTATATTTTAAAGACAGTCTTTAAAACAAAATAGAAAGAAACATAAAAAGCATTCTGAATAGTTCCAGACTAAGGCTGATTGTATTGAATTGCAAAATAGGCTAGACCTACATTTCAGCTCACTAAGAGGTTAATAAGCCCTGGTGTCCTTTATTATTGTCTTTATGTAATCCATACCACTCAAACCTGTACCACTTCCCAAAGACTGAAACTCACTGACTCGTCTTCATTGTCCAGGAAAGAAGGAACATATTTCCATCTCCTGTGCATCATAGAAAGCTCACATTATGAGTGACTGTTCTTCGTGTTTTGCTCCAGGCTTGCTTTCTGGAGAGGGACAGAGAGATTTCCTCTTCAGAAGCCAGACTTCATTGAGTTGCTTTGTTTTAGGGTTAGTTGAAAGCTGAATACCTTCCTGAGGAATTGTTTCTACAGTGATTGCCTATTTTCTGCTTGAGAGGTTTATGATCGAGTTGTCTTCAGTTGGAATTTTTAGTGGAGATTCTTTCTACTGCTGTTTGAGGACATTTGCTAGCATGTATTAAAATTTCTTTTTCTACTGTAATTAACATTTACAATATTTAGCACATGCTAAAATGAATTATCCAAAGGCAGATGACTTAGACATTGATCTATTTAATTTAAAGGAGAAATAAAGCATATATGATTTTTATATGGAAGGTGGGAAGGCTGTGAGTAGTTTAAAAAAAACAGTACGTTTGAAAATAAGCTTTAAGATGTAAAGATATTTCTAAAGTAGAAATAATGTCTACTGGAATCTAGTAAACACATTGGGAAAAGTCTAATATAAATTGATATAACAACCACAAATAAATACTTCAATAAACAAAGTAACTTTAGCAAAAGCCTTATTTTCTTTTGGTTTTTACCTCTTGACTATCATTTAAAATAAAACTTTTAAAAACTATTGTTACGATTTCTCATAGATGATATATAAATAGTAATATCTGTGATTGCCTTTAGTATTCTCAAGCATTAGAAAGTAATCATTAAATTAAATAATGAGTAACATTCTTTATGAATAATGTAATGATAACAATACTGCATTCTGCATAGAATTAACAAATTTAGTGTGACACACATTGCCTAACAATAACTCTGCAAATTAAAAATGCCAATGCACCATAATTTTGTATAACAACAACAGAAAAGGAATATTTACATCTTATTCAAAAACTGCAATCACTAATTCTTATCATTATATCTGATCTTCAAATTTTTCTAGAATGCATAAATTACATATAAAAGTACAAGGGCTGTCTGGAAAGTATCCACCCATGTTATACAAAAAATAGAGTCATTTATGGCTAGATTTTTTTCTAGACAGCGCTCATAGTTCTATTTCAAAATATCAGGGTCATTTTAACTTTTGGCTCAATATGTGTCATGCCATACATACCTGCTCCTACTTTGCTTTGCATTTCACTCTAATCAATCTAAAATCAAAACTTGCTAGAATATTAGTGGAACCATTATTTAAATATTTATGGGTCATTCCCAAAGGTAGGACATACATTAAAAGGATAATGATAATAATGTTACTACATTTCAATATATCTTAAAATTTTATAACTATCTCTCAATTATTTATAATGCATAGAAATTATTACAATGTTGTATTTTTTTATGTAACAAGTGACTTAAAACATTATGTTGTTGCCCGCAAGAGAGTTTTGTTGGGCCCATATAAAAATGAGGGATGAGAGAAACCTCAAGTTAATAAATCACAATGTTAGAAAGCCACAATTTCCTTTTTAATCTAGGCTTAACCTCTGACCACCTACATTGTATTCCTAACCTTGTATTAAATTTCAAAAATGTGCCCACCACACAGTAGTGCAATACTGAGACTGAGTTTGTAAGCTTTCCATTATAGGCAAATATACCCAGTAGAAATTGAATTAAAACAATGTTACAGTCTCCTGCAGTTTTCTCAAACCAAGTAAATAAATTTTACAAAACACAATTTACTAGGTTACATATAACTTCCAGGTAAAGAGTAGGGATATATATTTAGAAGCATAAACATTTTCAGAGAACAAGAAGTGAATGCCCATAGTATACAAAAAGTAGGACATTACTAGTGTGGAAAGAAATTTTTTATACATCAAGTTGACAATGCACTGTAGAATTGTATGCCTGAAACCTATGTAATCCTTGCTAACAGATGTCACCCCAATAAGTCTAACAATAAAAATGAATTTAAAAAAAAAAAAAGAAATTTTTTAAATTCCTCTATGTTACCTTATATCCTCTATGTTACCTTATATCCAAAGCACATTTTAAAGTAAACAATGAACATAACAAAAATAGTGAATTCTAAACAATAAGAACCACAGGCATTCATGTACAACATGCATATTAAAAACCCAGACTATATTTCCTGAAAAAAAGTTTTTATAGGATGCAAATTCTGTTTTCATTCACTCTATTAATAATCATTAATGAAGGATTTCTATTGTGTCAAGAACTGTTTCACAGATGAGAGAGATGGAAAGTTGTCAAGTGCAGGGAGGAAGTACGTGCAAGCACTTGCCTGGTGTACGCCCCGGGACTTGGAATAGTTCCCATGCCTGATGCTTTGGCAGAGAAGAAATTAGTGGTGAGTTGAGGCTGATGGGCAACCAGCCACTAATTAGAGAGGAGTCTGAGAAATTTGTTAAGCCATTTGTCCCTTTCATTATACAAACTGAGGTGCAACTAAACGATTTTAAACAGGAATGGCGTATCAAATTTTTTTAGACATATTTATTTTAGCAGTAATGTAAACAAAGGCTGAAGGGAGTGAGGACTGGAGATACAGGACTGATTAGGAGACAGTTTTTATAATCTCAGTAAAAACTGAAAATGATAGCTCCTAAAGTTGTGGAGGATATAAAAAGAATTTATGCAAATTAAGGAGAAATAAATAGATTGAATCAAGAAGACTTGGTAACTGATTATGTGAGTAACAAGGAGAACCGAGTGATGGCTTCTGATTTTATGATGCGGAAAGCTGGGCAGAAGGCTGGACCATTTGCTGATATGGGGAATATAATCACAGCATTAAAACAGATTTAAAGTAGAACAGAAGGTGATTATTAGATAAAAAATTTAATTTTATATATATTGACCTTAAGGTACTTTGAATTATCTAGTTGGAGATAGCCAGTGAGCAGTTGGATATATGGTTCTGGAATTTGGATTTAAGATTATTGTTTGAGATTCATCACTATAAGATGGGTGTTAAAACTTTGGCATACTTTTGATGATATTAAATGAGAAGAGGATTAAAAGTGAAACTCAATAGAACATTACTATGATTAGCATGTTCAGATAGAAAGAGGAGAAGAATTAAGATTACTGGAAAATGGGAGGAGGAAAATCAAAAGCATATATTATGTAAATCCAAGAAGTAAAATTTTTAAGATAGGCATCTTCAAACAGCTTCGGACAATTATAATAAAGTCAGATGAGTTAGAGCCTTAAAAATTTCCATTTGGATTTAAAAAAAATGACCATAGAAAGAATAATTTTAAAGATATTATGAATAAGAAAAAGTGCCACATTCAGTTATGCAGTAAGAGCTAAACAGACAGAATCAATTCAGTGGTTAATTATGGAATTTCTGCTACGCCTTATACACACAGTGTTTGAGTAAAATTATGGAAACAACAGGTATGATACTTATTTCATATATTGTCTAACAGGAGAGATAAGTCACAATTTTAATGCACTCTGATCAATCTGTGACTGAAGAGAACTGTAGGGAGGTTTACTTTTTTTAATGAAGGTGGATCTTTAAGAACAGAAGAGTTATAAGATAGAGGGAGAAGTGGGTCATAATTAAAGGTTTTTAATTTTTAAATGAAAATGGTCTTCAATGAGAATTTTTTTCTAAATTACATATAATGTTTCTAATATAAAGTCTGCAGGTATGCTGTACATGTAGGGAAATTAATGACTGGTCACGTGATATTAAAGGATAAGATGAGAAAAGCTCAGAACCTAATTTGAAAGTATGTGACAGAAGGTTTGAGAGAGAGAGAACTGGTAGAGAGAAGAATCTTTAACTAGTACTAACTACTGACTATTACTTTAACTAGTAATAACTACTGGTATTAAAGGTAAACAATACAGAAATCTAGCTCTTTATCACAAGTGAAATTGTAAACAGGTAAATTCCTGAAGGACAAGGACCATAATTTTTATTTTACATTAGCTACACTTATTCCTATTCTTAGACACTAAGATAATTAATAGTTCAATGCACTCTCTATTCATGTCAGTAATTACAAGTAAAGCCAAACATCAGAACAAAATCCAAATGATCAGCCATTTTTCAGAAATAACCTGAACTAAGAAATTATTTATAAGTAACATTTTAACAGTATTAGGCTACTTTAAATACTATCAATGACAAGGAAAAGATAGCTAGTTTCATGAAAGATCTTAGAATTTATTGTGACTTTAGAGATCATTTGGTCTAGAAAAGCCTAAGATTAATGAACTCCAGATTGGTTCAATCTGAGTCAGCCTCTAGGCTTGCCATACTTTAGCCTGGAGGATGGGCCATTCTTTGATACATTTCAGTTCTCATGGTGACTATTTAGCTTGGCTCTATTCCCATGGCCTTAGGACTATCCTAGCGAGAATCAACAAGATTTAGTGCAAATTCTTCACCATTCTTAGAACATGTAATATGAGTTCTACTTAATTGCAATTATGGTTTTAACTTCATTTTCATACAGAATTAAGATAAAAATCTAAGGACTCCTGACATCCCAGTCCAGAGAATCAAGGGATAATTATTGATAAGTTAAAGAATCTAATAGGAAAAAATTACTTTCAGAGTAATTTCAGAGTAAGTAGAGATATCATTTCACAGCCTAAGGAAATAGTATCTAATACCATCTTACTGGTTTAATAGTCTAAAAGAGTTCATCCATAAATGAGTGGCCAATTCTCTACAATGCTTGGAGTATTTGAGTTCCTGGAACTAGAAAGATAAATGAGATATTAGAGAGAAAAATAACGCTTCCTTAAGTTTATTACACTTTGCATTAGGAAATCAATGAAAGAAGAAAGGGAAATACACACAAGTGAAAAAAATGAAAACTACTTATTAGAAAGGTAATTATGTCAAGCATTCAGTTTTAAAAATCCATTAAAATTAGAGCTCATCAGATATGTCAGTGCTTAGAAACCTAAACTTCTCCATTAATTTCTTTTGAAATATGAGTATTTTATAGCTGAAATCATCTGCATAAACAAAATGTGTCTAAGGCTTATGCTATTTTATTTTGGAGAAGTTTATTTTTTACTTATCAAAATTGTTGTAATGCTGTACAGTAGACCTTTGCAAAACCAAAAATGTAGAAAAAGAAAACATACTAGAAAAAATCTTGACCTTCATAAAATCTTGGCAAACAAAATACAAAAGGAACATGAAAATATAAGATTACAAACAAGGAAAATGTCAATAATTTCATTCACAATAAAGAATACCTTCTGATAACAACTGGATTCATCTTACCACTATAATATGGTTTTTTTTCTCATAAGAACTCAAATATAGAAAGTAGTAGAAAAATCCATTTGTAGCACTGCTAAGATTGTGCAA
The DNA here is from genome assembly GCA_004026885.1 of Lyroderma lyra. NCBI lineage: Eukaryota > Metazoa > Chordata > Mammalia > Chiroptera > Megadermatidae > Lyroderma > Lyroderma lyra. The sequence continues at coordinate 26,246 of PVJL010003308.1, forward strand.
ATGGAAAATATAGATTTATATATAAATGTAAATATATATTTGCATGTGTGTGTGTGTGTGTGTGTGTGCAAAAGTTTCTTTAAAGATACATATACAGCAGGAAGTCTGGCCCCCAGAAAAATGAAAAAGCAAAAAGAATGAGAAATCCTCCCTCTGATTATCGGATGAAAACTTCAACTATATCAGGCCCTCAATGTTGAACCGGGAGAGAAATCATTTAATTTTGCTCCTTAATTGTGTCACTGATGGAAGGAGAGTTAGCAAGACAAAAGTCAACAGTTTTCTGCCAATTTGATTTCCCCAGGTATGTACTGCATGTCTATGCATTTGAATGAACCCCCACACACAAAGAACAGTCCAGGCCAATGAACTCTGTATCCGTGAAGGCTTTAGCTCCATTTTCTCAGGTGTTATCCTAGATCATCAGTTTTGACATGCAAACCAAATTTGGGGCTGATTCTACATTATTTTAATCAAAATTGCCCTTTTTTAATAATTTAAGATGTCAATATAGATAAGGCTACCCTCAAAACTTTACCGCTGACATGTCAAGAGCAGTGAAAATTAAATTCCAAAGAGAGTCCTGGAGCAGGACCAATCTGAGACACTTAACCTCCTTGCTCAAATTTTAGATGCAGCAGGATCATTTGGAAAGTTATTGAAACATAAAAAGCTGAGTGACTATGGCTCCAAATCTCTGAACAATAGATCTGGGGTGCAACCCAAGCAACTGCATTTCTAGCGAGTTCCCAGATGGTGCTGCTGCTGCTGGAACATACTTTGAAAACCTCTGTGCAGTCCGCCAGTGATGGGATGGGGAGGACAGGAGAGGAGACAAAGCCAATCAACAAAGAATCAGCCTAAGGCTTCTTCCTGAGATGGAAGAATGGAAAGGAAAAAAGAAGAATAAAGTAAAACAGTGAAACAGCAACCAAGTGTACCATTTCAACAAATCATGCTTGGTAGAATTGTTGTATTTATTCTCTTGTGATTAGCCTCTCAACTCAAAACTTCATGCACATGTTGAGACTGATGAGTCCCCACACACCCAGAGGATATGAAAAGGTTTATTACTCACATGATGAGACTTTCTAGGGAGGGCAGGGCTGGCTTCCAACCTGATCCAAAAAAAATGGCTTGAGAAAAAAATGTGAGGAAGAGTGACTGACTGGCTTGGGGTTTTATAGTGATAAGGAGTTGAGCTGGGATAAAGGTATCCACGTGTGCAAACTCGTGCTGTAAGATTTGAACTTCCCACTGGGTCAAAGAGAGAACACTCTGGGTTTCTTATTAGCTTTCCCAGATGTGGTAGGGGAGGGAAGTGGGATGGGCTTGAAATGTGTCAAAAGTTAAAAAATCTCAACATAGAGTCAGATTCTTTACTATAATTCACTCCTGAATATTAACTGATAGCTGAATTGCACCATGTTTAATTGAATTGAATTTGAATTTGCTTATATAGGCCATTATGAAACTCTATAAGCCAGTAACTTTCTTTTTTAAGAATCCAACATTGCATATTTAACAAGTGAAATGAGAACCTTGGACATTCCTACAGAAGAAAAGGGTATTTCAGTGAAGCCTTATATTGTAGCTTTATTAGGTGCAGAGAACTTTGTGACCTTGAGTTATATTTTTCGTATTTATGAGGCAAGAGATACCCAGCATTGTTTATCACAGTAAGAATGACCTTGGATAGGGCAATGTTGCTTCATTGACCAAACCGGGTGACCAGACTATTGAAAATGATGATAAGAATATGTAAGAATATACAAATGGGGCTGATGGTTGTCCAAGGCCTCCAGTGTTAAAATGACTGCCTTAACTTAGGCAAATTTTCTAACACTTGGGAAATGTCCTTTATCAGGGATACCCTGGTTAAAAGACAAAAAGCAAAAGCTCTCCAGAGAGCTCCATTACATGGGATGAAATCTCACCATCCATAAAGTATATGGACTTCCTTAGATGTTTACTCAGTTAACCCAGTGCTGCCCAAATAGCCAAGGATTCTGAGGGAGAAGTGACTTCCTCTGACATCTGGAAAAGAACTAACAATGAGGGAGGCCACCTCCTTTTGAAATTTCAATATGCCAGAGGGTACACTAATGTCCTGTAAGTATAACTTCTATTATAGCAGAGACCCCTTGGTGGCCATACTGTGCTGCTTCCATGACCAAGGCACCGTGAGCAGTGGCACAGAAAAAATCATAAGATCAGGACCTACGATAACCCATGTATCTAGGAAAGCCCAGTATACAACCAGTAATTACCACTCTAACAGTATATAACATAGGACTAAGGAGGAAAGTTTCTTGCATTGGGAGACTATGAATAACTTACAGTAATCAAAGGTGGGCCACAGACTCGAGGAGGCCTGAGAGAAAGCAGCTAAATTCTTTAGAGTAAAGGAGTTGGGGATGGGAAAGTAGGGGGTAGGGTGGAGGGATTGGATCTGTTCTAAAAGAAAATTAGGTTCTAGAATTGTCTTTTGAGGGTGTTCACATTCAAAGCAGACCAATTTGTAAGTAATAATGTTAAGTAGATTTAAGTAAAATTTGTACATGAGAACTAGATTGTCTTAGAGATCTAAAAAATATTGAGCTTGTTTTAACCTTGTGGATGTTGATAGAGTTAGTAGCTGTTTCCCAACAGTGTCAGGAATAGAACAGTCCTCAGTTTATCATATAATTTTCAGGAATTCAATTGAGATGGTGGGGCTGTGCACTGTATTTGAGGAAATGTGCCATTTCTTTTTCGTGACTTTGTTGGGTGGGGCAGGATAAAGAAAACTTCAACTCACTCATACTATTAATTGAAAAAGAAAACACTAAAATAAGAGAAGTGGAGAAGTGCTCGAATATTGTTTGTGAGTCTTCTTTATGAAACTCTTTGTGCTAAATGCTGTCCCGTATTTCTTTCTTTTACTTTGCTTATAAACTAAAAAAATCAGTATCTATAAGTGATTTGTCCTTAGTTACACAGTTATAAGAGAATAAAAATGGAATTGAGACAGGCTTGGCTATCTAACCACACATCATTTATTTTCTAATAACATCACCATACTTATAGGTTCAGAATTTTTTTCTAGGGTTTGCTCAAATGTATGCAAAAACATCAAAAGTTACAAAAATCAAATAGAGTAACTCAATACAAACTGCATGTCAAAGCTGTGTTTTTATGTGTAGTCTATATATGTATGTATGTATCTATCACCTATCTGTATTTTCTAAGAATCTTAATGATTAGCATTTTTGGATTCAGTTTTCAAATGTTAAAGATATTTTATTTCTACCTTAGGAAATGAGAAATTGACATTTCATTAAATAAACTTATATTACTTGAAAATTATCTATATATGATGTCATTAGGTCTTTCTTGGGGCTTGAATAAATAATTTTGTTAGATTGTATAGCTCTTCTGGTATACTCACACTGAAATGAATTTTCTGTCACAGTGGAGGGGGAAGCTAAAAGTAAATATTAGTGTTAGTTACTCTACATTTCTAAAATTTGTAGTTAAGGACACTGCATGTTGTGACTTTTGATATATGATAGAATTTGTGTATTTATTTCTTGTATTCTAGCTATTCAAATTGTCAAACTAAGGATGTAAATTAGCAAAAATGCTCTTAGGCTTTGAATAACAAGAGATACTGATCCATATTTCTCCAATATCACAATTTTCATTTTTTCCTCACATAAAAAAGTTTAAAGAGCCAGCATCAAATATACATGTGAATGAGTAGACTTATGGCTTAGCATATGATTCAGTAAGGATGAACAGACACTGCATGTGAAAATCTTAGAAACTACATATACCTGTCCCTTTCACTAGTCTTTGGTAATATTTAAGAAGATGAGACCCTGGATGAACAAAGATTATGACCTTAGAAAAGTATCATTCTCTAGTCTCCATAGCATTCAAATTTTGTCTGAGAGATGGGAGATGACAGAGTTAGAAAAATCTCTTTGAAAGTGCTCAAATTACTCACTTAATCATTGCAGAGACTCAAAAGGGTAACAGTGCTTCAGTAATTCTATCACATGACCTAATGGAATGTGGCCACCTGCTCCATGGCCAGCCTTTGTAGCTTATAATCATCTCTCTTATTTCAAGCTGAATACAGTTCTATTAACTATAAATCTTTTATCCTTTTTTTTCCACTATTGCACATGTTTTTGTTCTGGAATATATTAGACCTCCAACTCATGTTTTTGCTCATTAGCATTTTAATGACCAACAAATTGTTAAACACTCTTCCTCATACATACCTGACAGAGAAAGAGAAAGATTTATTTTAAGGAATTCTCTTACTGCTTGTGGACTGTGGGGCTTGCAAATCTGAAATATTTAGTTAGGGATGGGAAGGCTAGCAGGCTGGAAATTCAGGCAAGATAGATTGATATTACAATTTTGAGACAGAATTACTTCTTCTAGAAGACTTCGGTCTTTGTTCTTAGACCTTCAACTTATTAGTCAAGACCCACCCACATTACAGATAGTAATTTGCTTTACTACAAGCCTATTGATAGTTAATGTTAATTAAATCATAAAGATGTTTCACAGCTGCATCTAGGCTGATCCTTGACCAAACATCTGGGCTTCATAGCCTAGTGAAGTTGACATAGAAAATTAACCATCACAGTATTCATCAAAAACATAAATCTGAGTGACAGAATTGATCCATTAATATGCTGTCTGTACAAAATAAAATATGTGCTTTATCAACAAAGTCTATTTAATTGTTTATAAAATTACATTTACTTGTCTTTAGAAAGGCATCCAAGTTTTAGTATTAGGATACTTGTAGAACCAAAAATATTAGAAATATATTGTTGGGGAACTGGATCATAGACAAAATTCTGGAGGCTAGAAGTTTGAAATGAGATAGTGGCAGGGCTATGCTTCCTTCAAAACTTGTAAGGGAAAATCCTTCCCTACCTCTTTCTAGCTTTTGGTGGTTGGCCAGAAATCTTTGTCATTCTGTGGATTGCAGATATAGCACTCCAATCGCCGTCTTTCACCACATAGCCTTCTTTCCTCATGTGTCTGTGTATTTTCATTTTGTTATAAGAACTCCATGCATATTAAATTAAGAGGTCACCCTATTCTAGTATGACCTCTTAAATTAACTATTTACATCTGAAATAATCCTATTTTCAAATAAGTCATATCCTGGGGTAATGAGGTATAGGATGTCAACCTATTTTGGGGGAGGGACACAATTCAATCATAACAGTCATCTTTGTGGATATCTCTCTGGGTCTCAATTTCATCATCCATAAAATAAAATATATGAGCAAAATAACTTTTCAAATATCTTGCAGCAGTTGCATCCTATAATTTTAATTGCTATTTATTACATCTTTGTTCATTTGAAAGAAAGTGTGAAAATTATAATATATCTAAAGTACTTGAAGTATAGTAATAAATGACAGTTCTCATACTTGTGGTCTTCCCGTTCAACAGGTATGGTGGAAAGCATAATGTAGTTTAAAATTCTAATGTATATTGGAAACATTGTTAACAACTCAATGGATTGGGGAAAATGAAACACTTCTTAGGTGAGAGAAGAGTTCTGAGTGATGAAAAATGAGGAAGTCTGATTTAAGGAGCCAAGAACTGGTGTTTAATCAAAGTGCAGACTGAATGTGTATTTGCAAGGGTGTGAGTGTATGAGAATATTCTGCATTGAATGAGTATTTAATCTGGTACTTTAACTTTAACAGTAACTTCAGCTTTAGGAAGGGAACCTGTAGGAAATGAGACTGAAGAAATAGGTATGGTAAAAGTATGAAGAACCACAAATACCATTCTAAGAAATTTTAATTGCATCCACTAGCCATGGTGAACTTAATGACTGATATTTAATAGGAGAAGGTGTTCATATACTATATATTATTCAAATTTAGTCTAATGGCAGTGTGGAAAATAAGGGATATCTTAGGTTTTTGTGGAAACAGAAAGATGAATTAAAAGACATGATATTATTTAGACAAAATATTTTGAGGGTCTGAAATATGACAGTAGCTGAAATAAACTGGGTAAGGGAGGTAGACTTGGGAGATATTAAGAATAGAGAGTTGCCATCATTTGTCAATTAATTAAATTTAGAGGAGGCAGAGGGTAATGAAAAAGGAGGCTAGGATTTGTCAAGGTTTCTCATTAACTCGATGATGGTCTATTTCGCTAAAATGAAGAATACTGAAAAAAAATGAAAGCACAGAGCAAAGTTGAAAAGTATAGTTTATAAATGATGATCTAGAAGTGGTGTAGGATATCCAAACAGAAAAACTCTGCATGTGGTTAGATAACCTGGGGAATTCTGACTCTTCTCAGACTCAAGCGGAACTGGAAAGTTCTCAGACATATGTGGGGGAATCGGTGGGCACATGCTATGAGATCGAGGTGGATAGAACTCTTCTCCCCACTATTTATGAATCTATCTATTCCTGATTTGCGTTAATGAGAAGGGTTTCCGTTGGTAAAAAGGAATTTGGATCCCTACCTTTTCTATGTGTTCCAAGTTAGTATACCAGGACTATGATTGGTCAATGAGATTCCTGCAGAACATGTCCTCTGTGTGTTGCAGGCAATGGAACCAATAGGGTGGCCTGGACACTGTGGATAGGGGTGAAAAGAAAGGATTGGTTCTAGCCCTATGAAATGACAGATGTGAATTAGGAACTGTAATTGGGATAGAATCTATACATGGAATTAATGAATCTATACATGAAATAAAATTACACAGCACTAGAATCACATACATAATGAATGCCAATTTAAAATGGATGAAAACTAAGTAATGTCTATAACCTAGTTAATTGTAATGTACTAATGTCAATTATCTGGTTTCAATGTTGTAATATATCTACATAAGGTGTCATCATTGGGGAAAGTTTAGTGAAGGATACATTGACATTTTAGTACCATTTTTGTAAATTTATTTGACTCTAATAATTTCAAAAAGAAAAGGTTAAAAGAAAAAATAAAACTGAGCCAATTTTGTTGTCTGTATCTTTCCCTTATCTATCACTAATAATTTGATTGTTGATCAAAACAGGTTATAATTTTACAGATATATAAACTTCAAAATGGTCATTACTTATATCATTTCCAGTTACATTTGAGAAACAGAGTTACTAGGAAGGTGATCTACTTAAGAATAAGGTTGCTTTTATTACTTACATAATCTTTGTACATCTGTTTTGTAAACCTGAGAAAGTTATCTAATCTTTATGTTCTTTAGCTTCCCTATATGTAATGGATATAATGGGTACTAATGATTGTAAAGAGGATTAAATGAGTTAGCACAGAAAAATATTTATACCATGTTTTTAAAAGGTATTATCTTTGCTATTAGTGTTTGCTAGTAGTTTCTAGAAAAATGCCATGAATATATAAAAAAAACTTGCAATTACGTTTATGACAATTATTTTAGAAATTACATAATGTCAATGCTTATTTCAGTATGCAGTAGTACTCAGCAAATATCCCTTCATTATTTTTGCTGACTTTGGAGCTTCTAATGTTGCTAAATTAGTAGACAGTCTTAAAATCACAGACCTCAAGTGTCAGTCAAAGATAGCAATTTAATGAAGACACTGTACTGAAGCAATCCCCTAAGTGTTTATTAGATAGTGATTTATCTACGTTTTGTGAAGATCTAATTTGCCAAGAAGACACTGACCTTGCAAGAATCTGTAAAACATGACCAGCTCACACTGCTTTTAACTGATTCACCTTTTGCTAAAATCTACAAATATAAAAACAAATGATGACTTTTCATTTATATTATTATGGCATTAACCAATCAGCAAGTAGAAAGATACACAGAGAATGCGGTCAGGAAAGTTTAAATTGAAGAAGAAGAAGAAGAAAAGGAAAAGGAGAAGAAAGAGAAAGAGAAAGAGGAGGAAGGGATTAAGGATAGCATTTTTGACAGACTTTACAGAAAACAACTAAAACATTGGCCAAGCTAACTAGCATATTGGACCCACCTGACCAGAGAACATATTTGCAATATCTGTAACTGAAAAAAGAATTTGTATACAGATTATTAATTCCTCTTACAAATCAATAACAAAAACACAAATTATCCAGTAACAATGGGCAAAGGACTTAAACCAACACTTCGCAGAACATGTACAAATGATTAACGAGTACGTGTAAAAATACTTATTTGCTCATATGGAACATTCACTGAATAGACCACATTCTGGGTTATAAAACATGTCTTAGGGAAGTTAAAGAATATTAATTATACAATGTCTGCTCGAAGACCACAATTGAATTAATCTAGAAACCAATAACAAAAATCCCCAAATACATGGAAATTAAATACACTTCTAAATAACACATGGTCAAAGAAATCTCAAGAGAAATTTAAGCAATATTTTGAACTAAATAAAAATAAAAACAACTTATAAAAATTTGTGAGAGTCATTGAAATTATAGCATTAGTTGTATATATTAGAAAAGAAAGATCTAAAATTGATAATCTAAGTGTTCACTTTAGAGAACTAAAAAGGAAGAGCTAATTACCTTTAAAGTAAGCAGAAGAAAATTATAATAGAAATCAATGAAACTGAAAACAAAAAAATCAGTAAAGCAAATTCAGTAAAACTGAAAAAAAACTTGATAAGCTAAGACAACTCAGAAAAAATAAGAGAGCTGATACAAATTATTACTATTAGAAATGATCTCACTAGAGATCCCATGGACATTAAAAAGATCATAAAGGTTTACTATGAACCATGCTATTCCCACTAATTTGAGAAGCTAGATGAAATGTGCCAATCCCTAACAAAACAAAATTTGCCCAATATCAGATGAGAAGAAATGATCTAACTAGCCTATATCTATTAAAGAAATTGAATCGATAATTAATTTTCCAAAACAGAAAGCCCAGGCATCGATGGGTTTATTGGTAAATTGTACCAAACATTTAAGAAAGGAATTGTATAAACTATGAAATCTCTTTCAGAGGATAGAAGGAAAGGGAATTTTTTTTCTAAATCGTCCTATGAGGTCAGCCTTACTCTAATGCCAAAAGCAAACAAATACTTTACAAGCAAATGACAGACCAATCAATATCTCTCATGAACATAGATTCAAAATCCTCAACAAAATAATAGCAAATTGAATTCAACAATGTAAAAAACAAATGTATACCACAATCAAATGGAGTTTATCCCAGATATACAAATCTGGTTCAACGTTCAAAAATTGATTAATACAATCTGTCATATCAACGGGCTAGCTAAAAAAAGAAACATGACATGAACATACCAATAAAGCACAACACAATGCCAATACAAATTAATATATTTTAAAAGGATAACTTTAGTTGTTCCTTAAATCATCCTCCAAATGCAACTGATGATCTTAGAGAAGAATAGCATTCTCACAAGTATTTTGACAAATTTTTGTTTAAAATAATTTTTTCTGAAGTATTTTCCTTAAAATAAACTTTCGTGTTCTCTTATCTAAAACACAAATGTGACATTTAACATATTTTTAATATAATTTAACATATTTTCTCTAAATCCACGTACTCCTATGAATGAAATCATAAACCATTTTATATTGCCATATATCAAGCTTTTGCTTTATTGTTAAATATTTTAGGAATTTGTTTATAACCATATTTTATAGTTAATTAAGAATATTAGGTGTACATAACATAAGTAATGGCAATTTATTGTAAATATTTTGTTATATTTTACAGCTTCTACAACAGGATACAATAAATAATGCCTTTTATTGTTGGGATACTAAATTAATGTTATCAATTTATTCCTCTGAAAATATACAGTAATGTGACACTAAGTGGTCTCACTGGAGTGATGTTTTTGTAACAGTTTTATGAGAGCCTAAAAATATGCATGTTTTATAATAGCAATGCCTTGTGAAAAATAATTCTTACTAGTTATACTCTTTGTTCATAAAAGTTCTTGCTCTGCTTGGTGATTCCATGATGGTTAGCCATTTAAGATGTTTCCTGAGTACTTTGATATGTTTTCTTATAAAATAAAAATCACAATAAAAATACATGTAGCCATAATAGTGTATGCAAGATATTTTTTGCCAGGCAGTATGGACAATTTCTAAATGCCATAATGTGATTTAGCAGTGAGACACAACAGGTTATTACATTGTGAAGTTTTATAATAGGTGTTGAAATTGCCTCTCCATATCACACTCAGGAGTATCTCTGAAATTTTTACATGACAATTTCACAGGGTTATAAAAAGAAGGATAAATGAAGTCATTAAAAAACATTTTTCTTAGGTAAATGTAAATGCATTCCATCAACCAGTGTGCAGTCATTAAAGTCTAATGCCTTTTTCAGGGAAAATATTTCATATAGATTTTTTAGCTTCTTTTACTGGTAACTCAAAATTTGTTAAATTTGACTTATTTAAATTTGGTTTCTATCTTGAAAAATAATGTAGGCAATTACCTTCAACTTGATTTCCATGGTGACAGTTTATCAATCATAGTAATCAGTGCTTGGGTTTCTTCATAACATATTTGACTCTTTGACTTATCCATCTTTCCCAACCCTCAGATTGCCTCCAATACTTCGTACAATCTTCTTTTCTGTCTGAAATGAGAGTGAGAAAGCCCTCCCCCATGAATGACTGTGGAAGTTTAGGAAATAGAGTCATATTCATGGGGAAAAAGAGCCCAAGAGTACGTAAATCCATTCTATATGTAAATGTATTACCTATATAAAGCTTTAATTAATTAAAAATTATTAGGCTGAAACAAAACAATCTATCATGAATATTTAGTATGACTGATGTGAAAAACCACCAACTATTTTAGAATTCACAAACTAAGTTGACTGGGAGACTGAATGTGTTTATCGGACGCTAGAAAACAAAAAGGAATATATAAAAGTTAATACTCTTGACACCATGACCAAAAAGCCAGAAGTAGAATAAAAATAAGGAAATTATCTTTTGGTTAATACTAATTTGTAAAACATAAAATTTAAAGGGGATTCCATGATTCAAAAACTTATAGTATGTATTATTCTTTGACCTTTTTCTGAATGACATCATTTTGAATACTCTAAAAATGACTTTAATTATCCTAATTAAAATAAGGTTGTTTTATAAATGTGATGTAATATTCTCATTTAATGTCGTGTGTTTTCAGTTATTTTGTTTCCACTTGTCAAAAAAATTCTTCATGTGATTGCTTAAATTGCCATGTGTTCTCCAATAGTTTTGATTTTACTTTTAAACATAAAATCTGAAGCCATAAAACTAGAAGACAGGTAATGTCACCTAATCACTCAGTTGCTTAAATCAGGCATTGTAAGCTATGGCCTTTTACAGAAAAAGTTTGCAGGCCTCTAGCTTATAAACTAATCTTGGATTTTATCTCCTACTCTGTTCTTATGCTTAGTCAACTACCAACTTCCATGAAAACGTTGTTAGTAAAAAAAAAAAAATCAGGTATATAACTCACACATTCCATCATATTTGTTTTTTCTCCATCCTCACTTCCACTAAGTCTCCATAATCCTCAATTGTTGTAAATTTCCTAAATGGTCTTTAGGCATCTATTTTCTCCTATTCTTGATATAAGATGCTTCTCTGATATACAAACAAGATTACAGCTGCTTAGAATGCTTCATTGCATTTCCATTGTTAAATTATTTTGTTTTCCAAAATTAAATGATATAGCCCTTAGTACGACACCTAAAATCGCTCACAAACTGGCCTCTGAGAGTCTCTTCAGGTTCCTACTTCGCTAATTGCTGCCTGACTGCTATCATGTCCCACCCCTACAGAAGTATTTTGTCAATCAAATATTCTGTGATATACAAGGGCTGTCTGGAAATATCCAGCCATAAATCCTTCTGTTTTTCATATTTCATGGCTGGTAACTTTCCAGACAGCCCTCTATAACTTTCTTGACTTTGCACATGATGTCTTTTTCTTGCCCTTAACCCAGTGAAGACATATTAAAAATAGCAAAGACATAGTCTGAGACAGAAAGGAAAAGCTAGGAAGAGAAAGAAAAAAAAAAGATACTCATATTAACCCAAAAGAATGGAAAATGACAAGAAAAAAATTATATTAATTCCAAAACAAAGAACATAGAACAGAAGATGGCACTAGAAAAACAGATGAAGACAATTATATGCTCTGTTACTAGCTCATTTTCAGAATTAGTGAGACCTAATTAAGATCCTCATCTCAAGGAAAATTTACCTAAAGAGAATTAAGGAGGAAACAATTAGTTACTGATCATTTGCATCCTGCTTATATCATACTAATGCTCAATGTTTAATATATTACTTTAATTTAGACTTTCTCATATAGTAGACAAATAAAAACATGGGGGATAGAAGAAAATAGTGTATCTTAGACTTCTCTGTATCATCTTCATTTTAGCCTTTTCTCAAGCATTCTCTAGAAGGCAACAAAAAAGGGGGTGCTTATTAGTTACTTCTAAGATGAACTGCTTTTGCAGGGAAGGCAGTATCTTTGATTCTGATTTTTCTGAAATTTAGATGCTTCACAGGAAAACATTGGTTTACATAATGAGAATGCTCCCCAAAATACCCATCATTCAAACTGTTCCAACATTACTTGACAACTTTCATTGTTCCCTCTCAGCTACATATAAACATTTACTAAATCATTTTCCCTTTCAGAATAATTCCACACATTAATAGCAACTGGAGTAGAAAACACATGGGTTTATTACTTACAATGGACCTTTTATTTCTTATTAAATATAGGAAAGCTGCCTTAATGCCATCACTTTGCAATTGGTTTTCAGGATAAATAAGTATGACAGGGACAAAAGGCTTTAGATAATATTCTCTGCCATTTTCATCTTTTATAGAGCTGCAATTAGAAGAAGAGTTTATGGAATTAATGCATCACTAAACATTTTTATAATAAAGTCCAAGTGTTTTTATGCTAATTTGTGCTCTATCTTACAAGTGTATTGCACAGGCAACTCTGCGTTCTCTGGCAACTGTCTATGGCATGGGCTGCAATACTAATGGAAGGATCAAAATACTCACTTTGTGAGACAGTTGTAACTAAAATGCAAAACCCAGAATTCCCAGATTTGTAGGAATAAGTAGAATAACAAATATAATAAATAATATGTCAAAGTTTCGTTCTGAAAGGCTCAAAAGGAGAAAAACATATTCTAATATGAATATTTATATGTCTGAAAGACGAAGATAATGAGAGATTAGATTTAAAGTCTTGGGGGACAAGAGCATTTGGACTTCAGAAGCAGCAATTATTTCAAGCATACAAGAAGTCAGGATCTGAAATATAAAATGCTGCAAGATTAAAAAATTAGAACACTAAGGGAATTAGTAAAAATAGTACCAAGAAAGACAGGATTTTAAGTTATCACATCTACATAAAATTTTGAAGTTGTTTGTTCTTGAGAAGAGAAAAATGACAAAAACATAGATACTGGAACAAAGACAATGACATTCAGTACTCAGTTTTAGTAATATCAATCCTTTGTTTATTATAAATCTATTTTTCTTATTTAAATATTAAAACAAGGTCCAAACTTTGGAAATGCTTGTTTTAAATATAATTAAATATGTTTTAAGTATTTTATCTTTTTTCAAGAAAAATAAGCAAATGTTTTTTAAATAATTAATGAAGAGATATATTGTGAAGAATTTATTATATTTAAAGAGAACACGTGGCCATAAAAATATTGTATATATTGTATATGTATGTGGGTGTGTGTATATATATGTACATACACACATACATACATACATACATACATATATACATGTACATACACGAGGGCTGTCTGGAAAGTATCCAGCCATGTAACCATTCTCATTATATTGACAATGGCTGGATTTTTTCTGGACAGCCCTCATATATATGTATTCACACACATACCTACACACACCCACACACACACCCATATATATATATATATATATATATGGGTGTGTGTATGAATTTATTAAGGGTTAATTGCATTTTTATATTCTAACAGCCAATCCTTCAAAAAACAAAATGCCAGAATACCATTTACAAAAACTTCAAAAGTAAAAAATGTAAGAATAAATTTTAAAAGAAACATGAAATATGTGCACTTTACTATATGTCTATACCTACACACACACACAAAAGAATCTACAAAACCTTGTCAAGGAAAATTAAAGAAAACCAAAATAGATACACAAAATAGATCGTGTTCATGAACTGGAAGAACATACTGTTAATATGACAATTCTACACAAATTGGTCTATAAAGTCAAGATAAAAATTCCTATTAAATTCCCAAAGTTCTTTTTGTAGAAATACAACATATGCAGTTATAGGTCTCACACGACCTTGCTTAATTCCAAAACTTTCTATAAAACTACAATAATCAAAATAATGTCTTTATATAGGTTGATATAAGCATTGACAAATAGCTAATGGAACCAAATAAATGATTTAAAATAGACCTACGTGTGCATAGTCAAATAATTTTCAACAAATGCATCAAGACAATGCGAAGTTGGAAGGTATGGTCTTTTCAATAACATCATCATTAACAAGTGAATAAATATATGAAAAAATTAATAAGCTTAATAATTAATTAAGACTTGAATGTAAAAGTTAAAATTATAAAGCTTCTAGAAGGAAATGTCTGACAATATCTTCATGACCAAGTGGTAAGGAAAGATTTTCTTGTTAGGACAAAAACAGAAAAATCACAAAACATAAAGAAAATAGTGGATTATACTTCATCAAAACTAAAAACTGCTACACAAAAGATACTATCAAGAAAATGAGAAGTAACCCACAGAGTACAAGGACACACCTGCACTACATGTATCTAAGAAAAGACTTCTTCACCAATCAGTGATGAAAACATCAGCAACTTCGTATAAGTGAACAACATACACAAAGAGATGCTAAAACAGATACATGAATGCCCAGTGAGCATGTGAAAACACTCTCAGTCTCAACAGTTATTAGAAGTAAATTAAAATCCTTTTACTGGAATGACTAAAATTTTAAAAAGAAAACAATCTGTATTACCAAAGTTTGGTTAAGATATGAAATGATCTTTATTGATAATAACCGAAAAGGGAGGAAAGACTAAATGTTCATCAACAATAGAAAGAAACAAGCAAATCATTGTGTTACTGTAATATAATGGATTGCTACTCAGCAATAAAGAGAAAATATTCAATAGCGTGCATACATCTTACAGAAAAAAAAGTACCTACTATATGATTGCATTTAAATGTAGTTCAATAACAAGCAAAACTAATCTAGTATGGTACAAATTAGATATTTGATTATAAAGGGGTGAGGAATTCCTAGAAATGCACAAGAATAATTTCTGGAATGACGGAATCTCTATCATGCTTGGAGTAGGAGTTCAACAGGTTTACATATCTATTAGAACTCATTAATTAATGTCAACATTTAACTGTATGTAAAGTTTAACTGAAAAAAGAATTTGAAGTTTTAAGACAAGTTTTTATTTAAAATAAGTATCACCTCTTACGATAAAACCATTTCAATTCTTATGTTACAATTATTTATACAATGTTCTATTTAACCAATTTTGGTTCTCCTTGGCCGTTTCTGAATAAAATCATTTTAATCTTTGGATTTCTTATTTTGATTTATTGTATTGTTATCTGTGGAACAACTTTGATTAATATTGTTATGAAGGATATTTCATTTTTTTAGTTTCTGACCATAAAATATCTGAGGACATTTTCCTCTTGCTTTCTTTCATAAATGGAAACTTATGTGGAAATAAATTTCTTGTGTCAGAAATGTTTCCTTTATAAAGGTTGCATCACTTTCTTCTAACATTTATTGTTAAATGCGAAATCTGAAAGTTGGTTATTCCTAATTACTTTTTTTTCTGTATGAATGCTTGGAGGATAACTTCTGTAGGATTTTAATTTAAATATTGTGTCAATGTGCATACTGCTGTAGACTTCCTTAAATTCACTCCATGGATGCTCCACATTTTCAGTTCCATTTTAAGGACATCAACTTTATTATTTTTTCTATCATCTTTCATCTTGTACTTCCAAATCCATAACCTTATTCCTCTAAATCTTGGGTATGTTTCTATTTGTTCTCCTATCATCAGTTTGCCTTTGTGCATTGTCAGTGCTGATCATTATACTACCTACTTTTAATTTTAATTACCTCACTAAGTTTTAAGTACAAAGCATTAAAATGAAAAGAAGTTTGCTTAATTTTAGTCTGAACTTTTGCTTTCTTTTCCCATTGTGGGCAGCCACTTTTATTTCTCAGGACTTTTTTTTTTTTTAAATTGCAGTTTACCTTGATTTCTCTCAAGGTCTGATTATAAACTGCCTAATAGGTACAAAAAAATAGTAACAACAGCAACAATAAGTACAATTTGATTGCTGCTGTTATTCTCATTTTAAAGTTTTTAGGATGTTTCCACAGGCCAGAGTAGAGATTGCTGTTGAGATTGTAGGGGTATTAGAATAAGCCTTTATGGTTTCTCTCTGTCTGCTAAACCGTTCCCTTCCACTGAGCAGCTATTCTAATTTGATTGGGGAGAGTCTGATGTCTTGAGATAAGTTTTCCACATGATCCTATATGACAGTAAAGCCTGTTTATGGCTCTTCTGCTGTTGTACCATCTGTGCTGCTGGCGTCTAGATTTCAGAGGCACACAGAATGTAAATGTAAACTCAGAATCAACTATGTAGGTTCAATTCGCTCCACAATTTGATTCTGAAGTATAGACAAGAGGTAGTTTGGTAGTTTCTTTAGTTTCTGTACTCCTACCCAGCAGGGAACTCCCTTTTTTAATCGCCATTTGAATGTATACCAAGGGCTGTTCAGAAAGTACCCAGCCACGTAATATGAAAATCAGAGGCATTTATGGTTGGATTTTTTCCAGGCAGCCCTCGTACATATTGGTATGACAGAAGAGAGAGGACATCTGAGTAACTGACATCTCTAACCCTCATGCTGAGAGAATTGATCTGGGAGAATTATCATTCCCCAACATTGATACGCCTATATTTTTCTGAGTGAAGAATTTTTCACTGAAACCCTTAATGATTAAAGAAGAGTTGGGTGCCATGACAGAAAATCTCACTGATCTGTACCATCATTTATAAGAATAAACAAACTCAAACACAACAAAATTCAAATTCTCAGATAATTGCTATAAGGGAATGTAAATGAACTAATCATTTTATTATAACCTGTCTTTAATCATTTAGAAAAGAAGGGAATATATATGGCATGCTATGCCTATTTTTAATGGAAGTTATTAAAGTGATGTTTAACCAAAGGCATGTTTGCACATATGATGCTTCCTCCAATACCACTTAGCAAATCTTTTCATTTTGTCTATTATAAAACTGACCTTATTAATTTAGTACTGCTGTGTTAAATGCAGATGTTTGTTTCTTCATATACTAAGGGACTCAGAGCACCTAAATATTCAAAAGTAAACATTTATTTTTATAATCAGAGACATTGTATTATGAACTGTTTTATCTCAATTAGATCTTTGTCAAGTTGATGTTTCTTCCAGGACAAGTAATTTAGCTTTAAGTTACTTCAACTGCAAAGAAAAGACTTGTTATATTATATAAATAAAAATAATTGTGTTAGATAGCAAATAGCTATATAATAAAAGACTAAGTAGTCAGTACTTGTGGGAAGTTTATAACATAGAATTTGCATATTAGGCAAAGACCTCTCTTACAAATAAGAATCTTCCTTCTGTGTAAAATATGTAGCTCAAGAAATGCTAAGTGATGATAATTGGCCTATAATTTTCTTTGCTATGCCAATATCGTATTACTTTGAAGAAGAGTTAAGAAGCCTATTCAGATTTCTTAATTTAAAATTTTCCATTAACAATAAAGTAGCCTTAATATAAAATCTAGTGACAGAAGGAAAGTTCAGATTTTTACTTTGACCTGTTACATTAAACCTGAGTAAGTTTTTTTATGTGTGCAATCTATCATTGGAAAGTTTTATACCTCCTGTCTTTAGAAGACCCTGTTGTTGATGAAAGAGTCCTTGAGTACCCTTTCAAATAGGGAACATAATTCATGACTCTATTTTTGGAATACAGAAAATGTAGGTCTTAGTAGCTCCAATAATATTCTTTAAAAATTATAACTTAAAAGTATAATTCATTGGTTTTTCATGAGCAGCATAGGAAATCATCCACTGAAAACTCAAATTTTTATTGCTATTGCTTGTAGAAATACTCTTTGTTTTTGTCCAAAAATAGTTACATTCTGAGCCAAAGACACATGAGAGAAATATTTGAAAGTGGACCATATGATATTCTTAATAATAGCATTCTATTTTAGGTTCTTAGATTTATAGATTTATGAAACTTGAAGAAAAATGTTAAGCTGTTTTAAAAAGTGAATCAAAAGTGTTACATAGGTTTTTAGTAACAATGAGAAAATTTTAAAGTAGGAATAAGAGAAACAGAAACTGATTTAGAGATTGAAAAATCAGGGATAAATATATATGCTACTATAGTTGGAAACTATTTCTTGAATTATATAGACTATATACAAAATATCTTCCTAAAGCAAATGATGACTATGTATAAGGAACATATTATTGATGATAGTCAACATTTATAAGTGTTTTTCTCCTCCATTACTTCTGAGGTCATAAATTAAAAGGAGACATGGTCCAGATTCAGAGTCTGGCACTAATGACCTTTTTGTGAGCTGGTAATCTATACCAAATCTTTTATGACAAAATCATAAGCATGTAATTCTGTAACATAACAATATTTTAATTACTTAAAAAAAGGGTGTTACATCTGCCAGACCCTGTATTTTATTATTTACTAGATTTCAATCATCTTTTAGCATTAAGTTCTGCTATAGGGATTTCCTAATAAACTGAATCAGGATTATTGTTCTCCCATGGAATATGTATATTTTTCAAATTAAATCTGAAAAAAAAAAAAAGAAGTGTAGAGAACAAGCAACCAGTGGATTAAATCCCAACATGATTATTCTTGCCTATGTTTATCTTCCATGCAGATCAAGTCATATAAAATTTATGAGAAGTTTTAATATGATCAATTGAAACAGCTCCCTTCATAAACTGACAGAACTACACATATGAATATGAAACAATAAACTCTTGTTTTTCTAATGTTTGGATAAATAGGAATTTCAATAGTTGCACAATAATTGAAAGTCACAGAAACATAATGCAGATGGTATTGTGACAGACTGTAAATCATCAAATTATTCATTATTTGTCTCATATTATTCATCCATTTTTACTCTTGCTTGCTTCTTCAGTTTCTCTTCCATTTGTTCATGATATTAGTTAAGATGCTTTGGAAGTTTTAAAAATTCCATTTTAATTTGGCTTCATAATAACAATAATCACTGTAATGGTTAATTTTATTGTCAACTTAGCTATGCCATAGTACCCAATTGTTTAGTCAAACACCAGTCTAGATGGTGCAGTGAAGGTTTGTTTTTTTATTGCGATTAACATTCAAAGCAGTAGACTTTAAGGAAAGCAGATTACCCTTCATAATCTGGGTGAGCCTCATCCAATCAGTTGAAGACCTTAAGAGAAAAGATTGAGGTCCCCAGGATAGTAAGTAATTCTGCCTCCAGGCTGTGTTTAGCTTCAAGACTGCAACATCACCTCTTGCCTCAGTATCCAACTGACTGGTATTAAAAATTTCCAACTTTCCAATACCCATAATTGTGTGAATCAATTTCTTAAAATAATTCTTTTCAACCAAGTATTTAAAAAAGAAAAGAAAAGAAAGAATAATAACTGTAGAAGACTGGCTTCTCAGT
The DNA here is from genome assembly GCA_004026885.1 of Lyroderma lyra. Taxonomy (NCBI): domain Eukaryota; kingdom Metazoa; phylum Chordata; class Mammalia; order Chiroptera; family Megadermatidae; genus Lyroderma; species Lyroderma lyra. The sequence goes on from PVJL010003308.1 coordinate 46,085, forward strand.
CTCATAGCAGGAAAATGATTTATTTTTTATAATTGAAAGTATGATCTATATCCTAGAATAAATCTCAAATACCAAGGGTAACAGTTTTACCACTAAAAACAACTTTATCAGTATACTTTTTCTATTGAATAATAATTGTAAATGTTTACTCCTGTACCTCCCATTTTTTACAAAATGAAAGAAACAAATTCAGGATCATTAAACATTAAGATTAAGTATGTTCATTTCCAATTTAATCAATAAGAACATGGGTCAATGTCTATTAGGGTCTTATCAAATAATATTTTTCAGGACTGGAGAATCTGTTTAAAAGTAATCTACTCCTGTTGGCAGTCTTCTAACTTTTCTTTGAAATATCTTATTTAATTTTAATAGTTACTTTCTTTACTTGGTTTCAAAGAAGAGCTAGTTATGAAAAGCTAGTTTTCTTTAACAGGAAAGTATTTTCTCTCCCAAGGAGAGAGATATTGCAATCAAAAATACCTTAGAGGGAAATAGAAATCTCAAAAAAAAGAAATAATGTAATGTTACTGCACAGTAAGTATAGACTGCATATGTAACTACCCTCAAGGTTAAGTTACTAAACCTTGAAGTTTTAAATTTGCATTCAGTAGAAAGCAACAACATTTCCTAAACAAAATTAATAGCACAGATTCACAAAAAACCCTAGAGGATTTTAATTCTAAGCTCCAATTTAATTATGAATACTTATTTCATCTTATTTGGAATAAAGCATAAGATCATTTTAAATTTTGGCAAAGTCCACCATTCTCATATTGCTTCTGTAGCTGTCTAGGCAAGGGTAACATATATTTAAGAATAATACTAAATGATTCTTAAAGCATATCAGCCCTAATAGATTAATAATAAAATTATAGAAATATTTATACAAGAAAAAAAGGCATTCAACTAGAAAATATCATATAAGGATTACATTAAAATAATTAAGCTTTTAAAAGAAACTGAATATAAAATATATGTTCTTATATCTTCATAAAAATAATAAAAGAAATACTCAAATAAGAAATTCTTACTAAAAAACTTAATGTTTATGCCTCACTGTGTGAGGCATTAAATATAAAAATAAAATAAAGGTGATAAATAATGTATGTTGTAAAGAAAAGTACATTATTTAGTTGTAAAATCATAGCATAAATATATTATAAGATAAAAAGGTAAATAATATATAAATACACAAAATATTAGAAAGCAGAAAAAATGAGGTATACTGTTTATAATAAATTTAAGAATATATTGAGAGATCACTGTAAGCTGGTGTATCTTGGAAGGACTTCAGGGCACAAAATTTTTGAGCACACAATAATGTAAGTATCATTAGTACATTTAAATATGCAAATGTTGCATCAGCAATAATATCAGCATTTTGACACAAATCACAAACTTGAAAAATATTAATAATTATTATAAAAAAGATTAATTGTTCTAGTACTAAATGTGTTTGCAAATCTAAAAATATAACAGCAAAACTCAAATGAAAATGGCAAAGAATGCATAAGGATTCAGTGGAGCAAATGTAAGATCTCCAGCATCACCTAAAAGCTTGCACAATGTTACAAGTTGATGCAATATTGTTGAAAAGATCATTGAATTACTTTGTAATTACTGAATTGGAAATATTTTTAATTTTAATAATTAAGCTATTGAAATACAGTGAGATACTATCAAATATTAGTCTTTTGAACATGAATTAATACTTACTATATAAAATAATATGTCATTGTGTTTCAAAAACTTCAAAAGGGTTAAGTTTTGGCCCAATTAGTTTCAGTTATAATAATGTATCTGAAGAAATAATACAGTATAAAAAATATAGATGATGATTTCCATTACTACATTTCATGCAACACAAAACTAAAGAAAGCTAAATAGTCAATGATCTGGAAATTGCTACAATAAAAATGGTTTCATTTATGTGATGAAATATAGTGGAATCAGTAGAAATGAATTTAAAAGAGTAAAAAATTTTCTTGTGGTTATATATGAATAAAGGTAAAATAAAACTATTTTGTAAACCTACTCTCCTGAAAGCATAATTGTTTTCAATTATATCTATTATATATGTAGAGATAAGTAATTATATAGCTATATAATCTTTTCTAAAATAATAATAAGTGAATAAATACTATCTCAAACAGAAACAAAATAATATACAGTGACAAAAATCCAATAGGATAATTAAAACAATAATAGCAATACAAAAAATAAATCAAAATTCTATATATATGTAACATTTTTGTAATTTTGAAATGATGTATCCTGAGGTTACTCGAACCAAAGAAAACTAGAAATCTGACTTTCCCGGTACAATTATTTTTTAGACGGAAAATGCTTTTTTTCTAAGTGCTAAGGAAATTTGTGGTATTGATTTCTCCGTAAAGGATGTTTTGCAATATCCTCAGGAGCAATTACATGAAGAATAAAAATTGTTTTTCTGTGGTCATTTCTTGTATCATTTGTTAAGAACATCCGTGGATATGCAATTAAATTATATTTCTGTGGAAGCACATCTCCTTGGAGTTGAAAGAACATAGTCAAGTTTAATAGGTTTCATAATACTTATTAGAGAGAGATTATAATATCTAAAGAGATAAATCATCTCAGATATCGGTTTCAATTAGATCTTTAAATACAGATGGAGCAGGCATTTGACAACTTAAGTCTGTACCCAAAACTATAAGATATTTACTGTTTTGAGTCTTGAAGAGGTATGCTTGTTTATATCATATACTCAAATATAAGATACGGAGTGTCAAAGTGCAATGGTTTTCTAATCGGAGTCTTCTCCAACCTCAGAGGGAGCTGAAGAGGCTGTCTGTGATATAAAACACTTGTAGGTACTCATTAGCATTCTAGTTTTTAAATCATTACAGAGCTTCCATATGTTTCTCATAGAATACTGGTTTTAAGTTCTTTAACTTGCTAACTGACACCAGTGGATTTTAAATGACATCTTAAGAAAACTAAATAAATATTGTAAATAAATGTTATTAATACTGTGAATTGTAATCCTGTAGAGTAAGTGATTAAAAATAGCTGTTTTCATTCGTGTATCTTTCTATTTATATTTGCAGTAGAAGAAGCATGTTATGAAAAAGTGCACTGAATTACTGCTGGGGTGTGGGGTAGTTCTAGCCAGACGCAGTAAAATTCCATTTACAACTAACAATGTATCATCCAGACCCTATTAGCAGTTACCTTCCTTGAGACGTATTCATATAGATAAATAGATATTTTTATATCTATCTCCATAACTCCCATGAATAAAAATTTCAAAATAGATGAATTTAACTTAATTTAAAGTACTTGTCATTTTTCATTTATATAAATAATTATAGGATAATCCAATAAAATATAAACAAGTAAAATGGTATAAAATAATAATTGAAATAATGTAAAATATAGCAATAACCAGTGAGATTGAGCAGTAAATGGGTTGCAATTCAGTGATGAGAAAGCTGGTGTCGTGAATAGTAATGATAGAAGATACAGTATTTTAGAGAAATGGAATAGAAAGGCAATTACAGAAAATTTTATGGAAGGTTAAGTCTAAAATATTGAGGTCCCAATTTAAGTGTTGCACTGGAATCATGCTTAACAAACTATTCCAAGCGTGCACTGCAGCAAAGTAGTTTATTTCTTGTCCCCATACACATTCTCAAGTGTGGATGTGCAAGTTACTCTGTGGTTCTCCTACAAGTGGTAAGTCAGGAATGCAGTAGAATCCTGTTACCACCCCTACGCTCCTAGCAGAAGTGGGTAGAGACCTTACAGAAGGAATCCCTGTTTCTTAAGTTCATGGCCCGCAAATGGCACGTGGCCCTTCTTCACAGGATCCACTGCCAGTGCACATGACAGCGGAGAGGGGATGGGGACTCAGTGTGCACGTAATCTCAGAAAGAAGGGGGACATAGAATTTGATGAACATTGAGTAGTCTTTATTTTAGCAAAGACTATGTAAATGAAGCATCATGTGTAAATTATGTTAAAAATTTTAAATTCTCACAATTACTTAAGGTAGGTTGAGCAACAAAATGATCATGTCCACTTTGCCATTGAGGAAATTTTGTGACCTTTATAAAATCTCCCAGATTTTCCACCTTGCCTTCACACAGCTATTCATTTTCTAAGCAAAAGTGGACATAGTCAATACAAGGAATTTATCACTATCATTAGTATGAAGTCATTTTGTCAAGTAATTAATAGCTTTGACTTTGTAATCCTATTTTGCATTATTTCCATGTGTATGAATTTCTGCCTCACCAATCTGTCTTGGAGAAAGGCACTTTGCTCTAGACCTGATCTTTGCTTTTCCAGCCTCCTAAAGATACATAAAATATTTCCTTTGACTATCAACCCAGAATGAAGCCTTTCTTAGACACCATTTAAAAAACTGGCCTATCTGCTTTGATAATTTAGGGTTACTTTTCCCAAGATTTTACACTGAGGGGCTCTGTCTGCTTATCATTCATTAATATTGCACTCTCAACTCCTAACAGGTTTGTTAATACCAGCTACCGACTTCCATCCTGACATCATCAGATATGGTATTCTGTTGGAATTCTAAACTTCCCTCTAGCACTATAGCTGCATCTGCCCTCTCAGAGCCTTTACTGACTCAGGGAACGAGTGTATTTCTAGGTCCTCTAGTCTGCTCTCTTTTGATATTTAAGTCCTAAGTGTGTCACAAGATAGGACAGAAATTTGATTCACCCACAGGCATCAACAGATAATCTGATTTAACATCCAGAATCCTCATATGCATATATATAGGAGGACTGTCCAGAAAAAAATCCAACCATAAATGCATTTATTTTTCATATTATATGGCTGGATCATTTCTAGACAGCCCTTGTATATGGTAAACTGTTTTTTGACAGGTGTTCTAAGAATATATAATGAGGAAAGGATAGTCTTTTCAACAAAGGTGTTGGAGAAACTGGATATCCACATACAAAAAATAAAATAAAATAAAACAGGGTAACTATCATAAATCATATAGAAAAATTAACTCAATATGGACTAAAGACTTTAATGTAAGACCTTTAACTATAAAAGTCCTAGAATAAAATATTGGTGGAAAAGCTTTATGACATTGATCATATCAATAATTTCTTGGATATGACACCAAAGGCACAGGCAACAAAACAAAAATAGAGAAGTGCACATCAAATAAAATAATCAACAGAATGAAAAGACAACCTTAGAAATGAACAAAGTATTTGTAAACCGTCTATCTAAAAAGGGATTAATATATGATTTATAAGTAATTTGTACTAGTCAATTGTAGAAAAACAAATCAGTCACTTGAAATTGGGCAAAGGACTTGAACACACATTTCTCCTAAAATGATATACAACCCACCAACAGGTATATGAAAAGATGGTCAACATCAGCAATCATCAGAGAAATGCAAATAAAGACTACGATGAGATATCATCTCACCTTTCTTAGTATTGCTATTACAAAGAAAAAGAAGTGTTGGAACGATGTGAAAAATTTGAACCCTTGCTCATTTTTGGTAGGAATGTAAAATGGTGCAACAGCTATGGAAAACATGGAGATTCCTCAAAAAGAATAATAATAAAATAAAACTACCATATTATCCAGCAATCTACTTTTGAGTATATACCCAAAGGAAAGAAAATTAGTATCTCGAAGAAGTATCAGCACTCCCATGTTCACTGCAGCACAATTCATAATAACCAAGATATGGAAACGGCTCACGTGGCTATGTATAAAACACACACACACACACACACAGAGGAATATTATACAGCCTTAAAATAGAAAATCCGCTGCTTGTAATAACATGGAGGAATCTAAGAGACATACTAAGTGACATAAGCCAGTCACAGGAAGACAAATACTGCATGATTCCACTTACACGAGATACTTAAAATAGTCAAATGAGAAGCAGAAAATACAATAGTGGTTTTCAGGGGTTGGAGAGTGGGTAAAATGGGAAGTAGTTATTCAATGGGCATAAAGTTTCAATTATTCTAGATTAATAAATTATAGGGATCTACTGTACAACATAGTTGGTAATAAGATATTGTACAGTTGAAAATTTAAGAAGGTAGAGCTCATATTCTGTTCTTACCACAAAACAAATAAATGAAGAAAACAAAATACTTTTTCCAAAGTGACATAAGGAAACTCGGGGAGGTATTGAAAATGTCTGTTACCTTGATGGTGGTGATGATATCATAGGTGTTTGCCTATGTCCAAACTGATAAAATTGTGCACATTAAATATTCACAGTTCTTTGTATATCAATTATTTATTTTTAAAGCTGTAGGTAAATTGATGAATGGATAGACAGGTAGAATAGATAGATAGATGATAGATAGGTGATAAATAGATAGATAGATAGATAGATGATAGACAGAACCATTTCATCATACAATAACTTCAAATGAATGACAATGTAAAGGGCATAATCATAGATGATTAAGATTTTTCAGCTCTCCCCTTTAACACTAATTATGACTTAGGAGAAAGCAGGCAATGAGTTTTTAATTTTAGCTTGTCATTTAGATACAAATTTTTGTGTTTAAAACTTTTTATTCCACTGTAGTTTTAAATATTAATAGACATATATAGAGTTTATCAAAATTCTTGAGGCTTACATGAACTTTAAACTAAGCAGAACATAACTCATCCTAGAATATCTAGATACATTCACAGGGTCCTTCATATTATTTTTATATTCTTGAACTACAAAACAATGAGAATTAATTTGAAGTTGGTTCATACATGGTTTTGAAAAGTATGTATACTATACACGATGCAACTTGTGGCTACTTCTCAGCCCTATATTTCTTATTGGTGTGGAACCAAAATGAAATAGTGCAAAACTAAACAGTTACTTATTCAAGGGTATTGTCTACATTAAATATGCTCAGGAGATTAGCATCAGTACTACCCATCACGCTGCTAAGTAACTTCCCGTAACCACAAATAACTATAGGTAGTATACTTTAACAAGTATAGAGAATGAGCTGACTTCAAATTGGAAAAAAAAATCTGTAAGGCATTTCTGGGGTGGCACCAGGGGGTGATGTGAGAAATACTACTTAATCTTCAATATCTTCATTCTGTCCCTACATGTGACACTGCAGTATGGTTACAAGACATAATATTTTGGATATAATATCTTCAGAAGGATTGCAAAATCACAGCTATTTATGGAATGAGGTGAAATTAAAAATAATACTTAAAAATGCACATAGTCTCTTAGAGTCATTTACTCTACCAGTCTTCAATCATGATACTTAAAATTAAAAGTAAATAATCCTGTTAGAAACTCAAGTAGGAAATAAATGTATTTCTAATATGAAATTATTACATAGAAGATATGATTCTATTAGATGTTATGGGGGTATAATTTACGTTATGCGGAGGGTGGAACGTATTAATAAGCAGTGGATAAGATCATAAATTTAAAATTTCTTGAACTATTCAGAAAAAGATACCAAGCAAATGAAAATTTATGAATGTTATAAACCTCAACACCAGAAAAAAAGAATGGATGTGCAGACCTCTAAGTTCGTTGCCTTGTTTAACATTCACAAATTAGATCTCCCTTTCAGGTTTTGTGGCCCTTGGTCGTCTGAGTACAAGCAGTTCCCATTGTCCTCAGATAAGTTCCTTTCAGTGAGGATGTTGACAAGAGAAATGAGATTCTAACTGTCTCTGACAGTGAATCCAATCGACAATCATATGAATAATATTTAAATGATTTAAATACCCTTACCAAGAGTGCTGTGAGGATAAGTATGGCATTGTAGAATTGAATGCAGTGGCTCATGTAGAGATAACTCTTTACCGTAAACCTATAATGAAAAGCTTTGATAAAGAATGTACTAGGAACCCTGAAATTTAAATTTCATATAAACATTTTGCCTCATACAAAAGATCCAAATTGAAATATTTTTTAAAAGTACAGGCTTAAGACACATTAGTAGAATTTAAAGTAAAGTTGCTACATCAATGATCATAATATTTCAGGAAATAAGCTAGGTTTGAAAAATATTCTGAGTGACAAAAATACAACCATGAACATAAATTATAACATTATTCCAAAAGCATAACATTGAATTGAAGGAAATGTAGTAAGTGTTAAAAGGAACCCAAAAGTAGATAAAAAAACAAAAGCTATGGTGGCTATTGGATTCTTCCTACACCTGTCTATTTTATGAAAAAATTTGATGGCAATAAAAGTAGATCTAATAAGTCATAATTAGCCTACTAAGTAACTAGAAGCAATAAGGTTATCTTTATGTTTTATTACTACAATCTATTTTGAAAACTTTTGAAAATAATCTTAGCTCATGCTGAAGAAAACATTACATGTTTTTATCAGGTTGTGTTTCTTACCACCTACAAAATAGTCAGCATATTAGAAATATAAACTTCAAAATATTCATTGTCATGATTTAAAAATGTGTACAACCAGTTAATTGCATGGAAAAGAGAACAACGTGCATGTTTTTAGATATTATCAATGAGAGGTTTCATTTATAAGTCTCTGAAATCACTTAATATACAACACTGCAAGTGCATTTAACATTGTTACTGCATCACCACACCATGTGGCAGTTTTTATCAGCTACATCATTTTAGACATCTAGTAGTTTGTATATTGAGTCATGCATTAATCAGAGCCATTTTTATTTCAGAAGGAGCCCACCAAAACTGTTCTGAATTATAGTGTTAATGTGTCCTATCAAAAACTAAACTAACATTTTATTGCTGTTAACTAGAGGCAATACCTCATAAAAAATTAGATAATTTTGCCAAAACTTTCCATTCCAATCCCTTTAGATTTCAAGATGTCTAATCTGTACCTATAGATGAAAAGAAGAAAGCACATCTCCTTTTCCTTCTGACAAAATAAAATGCCAAGTTTCAAATGTTTAATAAAAATTTTGATTTTCCATCAATCTAACTATGTATTTAGTTTCAAAAAAATGAAATAAAACTTTGCAAGACCATTTAACTTCCATAATAAAAATGTATGTAGTAATTAGTGATGTCATAAGCTTACCTTAAAGATAAGAAAATGTAAACAACTCATATGTAAAGCACCGCCTACTAATATCATACTATTTCTAATCCTCATGCAATATTGCTAATTATTTAATACAATAGGGAAAGTTCCTTCTAAAATATTTTCTAAGTTCATCACTGAAAGATGACAATTAGCTGAAAAGGACTGCAAAACTTGCTTCTTTATCTCTGTAAGTGGAATTTGGTTAACCTTTTCCTTAGCAATGTTTCTCAGGCAACAGTTACGCATGAGTGTTTTATCCCAGAGAATTCTGGTGCCCAACCCTTAGAGGTTTACACAGCAAAAGTCACACTTTCCATGTGCAGATAAATTCATAAATCAATGTGTACAGCTCATACTGCTTGAATTTATAGCAAATTTTAATCAGCTAAACACATACAAATTTTGCCACACTTCATTCACTGCTATGATGAGAACAGAATATAGCACATGTAGCTGCATGACAAAGAAACACTGCAATCAATGTCAGGCAGAATTGGGTAAAATATCATATGAAAATGTGACTAATATTTTCTTCTAATCACATCTGCATGTTGCAAAATAGAGTGAGATGATAATCTTACTGTTTGTTGAGAACAGTTTCAGATTTAATAAACAGGTAATTTATCAACTTTTTACAAAGCCAGGTTACATTAAGAACCCAAGAGGAGACACACATATAGGCCATAAAGATGGAAGGAGAGAAGAGAAGGAGGGAGAAAGATTAGAGTATGCTTCTTCTTGTTTTGTGACTTTAAGAATATACAAGGGCTGTCAGGGAAAATGTCCAGCCATAAATGTCTCTAATTTTCATAGTACATGGCTGGATACTTTCCAGACAGCCCTTGTATATCTTCTTGTGTCATTTGAGTAGGAAAAATAATTCAGAAAATTCTAAACTGGTCAGGGTGTTGGATAAAACAAAATAAAGAGATTTCTGACAAAACAGTGTAGGGGAGAAAGGTATGAGGATAAACACCAAAATGGGTTGAGTGTAAATACAATGTGTCCCTATAAAGGGCTGACACTGAGGCCTGTATGATACTCTTCGCTGGGGTTTCTATCTAGGAAGAGGAAGAGGTTATACTCAATGAAATAATATAATTGGGATGGAGTTTACCTATTCTGCCTCAGTGCATATGCTGACACCACCATTTGTGGACCTACAGAATGCCTGAGTTTTCACCACACTGTTACTGCCTAAAAGACATATGTTATATCAAGGAAGTACCTCTATGGGTTCATACCAAAGTGTTCAATTGTATTACCATGTGCCCTTTACTCTAAATCATGTAGCTTGATAGAATGATGAGACAGGATGGTGGAGTCACAATTGCAGAATATGCTAAGAGAAAATATTTTACTAGGCTGGAGCATTGTGCTACAGGACACATTTTCTTCCTTAAATCAACAGTCAGTATGGGATGCCATTTCCCACATAGCCAGATTGCGTTAAGTCCAGGGGCCAAAGGATGGAAGAAGAAGTGGCTCTCTCAGAATTATATTTAAGAGTAATAGTAATAATAATAATAATACACACAGGGATTGCTTTATCACAGTCCTAGGATTACTAAGAGATAAATGATTCTACCAGGGCAAAGAGTTGGTCCCAATGAATTGGAATTTGAGAGAGCCACCTGGCAATTTTTCAGATTTTTGTTGCACTAAACCCCCCAAAAAGTGAGAGAGGGACCTTAAATATCAGTCATGAAATAAATTAAGAACAGGAGGAATAACATTTACATTAGGCATTGCCACTTAGTATTCCCATGCCTGATAATAAATACTATCAATGGAAAACTGAAACCTCAGTGAAGACATGACAACTAAGGACTTGTGTTTCCCTATATTGAGGGCTCAGTTTTCTGCAACCAAAAAAAGGCTAGAGTATTTACGAGGGTATACAATGTATGTATTGTACTGTACATTCTCTGTCTGTACTTCTGAATCTATTCTTCATTCTTCTATGCCCTGCTCCACGTATAAGCGGGCCTGAACTCTAGGGCTTCCATCTGAGTACAATTAATGGGAGTCTCTGGCAGGAGAGACAGGTTGGGTATTCATTCCCTTTGTCTCCTGCCCACCAGTCTGTGGTCCAACAATCACAGTGTCTTCTCCACAAGCCATACCTTCTGTCCAGGCCCCACTCCCAAGAAAACAGCCTTTAGTGGGTTGCAATAAATGACGCTTTCCTTGCCCTTTCAGGACTGGACTGGCAAGAATTCTCTATTATTTTTGTGTCCCAGCAGCTTGATTATCTTTTCGTTGTTTATCCACACTGCTACAAGTTTCATTTGTTAAAAATATCTTCAAATGCTCCTTTGAATGTCTCATATGTGTTCCAGTAAGGTTTCTGACTAGTAAGTGTTATATGACCAAAAAAATCATAATTAAATGATGCCCAAAATGTCATATTTTAGATGATCAAGCGTAGTTCAAGAAAATCAGAGGGGGGAAAAATGGAAGGAATATAGAGAATGAAAGCCTAGAATTAAGTAATGATGAGAACAAATAAGAAAACAAATAATAAACCAAAAATAAATAAATAAATAAAACAGCTGATGTATAATTCAAAATGGGTAACAGACCTAAATGTAAGATGAAAAACTTTAAAAATTTCAGGAGAAAAACTTAGATGACCTACAGTATAGTGATATCTTTTTAGATCAACACCAAAGTCACAATTAATAAAAGAAATAATTGATAAGCTGGATTTGGTTAAAATCAAAACCCACTCTACGAAAGAATGTGTTTTTAGGGCAGTAAAATTATTTCGTGTGATATTATAATGATAATTATATGTCATTATATATTTGTCCAAACTCACAGAATGAACTCTTAAATAAATGGGCTTTAGGTGATTATGATGTATTAATATAGGTTCATCAATTATAATAAATGTTTGACTCTGTTATGGGATGTGGATAGTGGGGGAGGCTATGCATATGTGAGAGCAGAAGGTATGTGAGAAATCTCTGCACCTTCCTTTGGTTTTGCTGTGAACCTAAAACCATTTTAAGAGTATAAAATCTTAATTAAAAAAAAAAAAGAGAAAAGTCAATGTATTATATTTTTTAAATTTTGCTTTTAAGTATCAACCATAATATTACACACAAAAACATTAAGCCCAACATCAAATAATGACATTTTAGAGAAATTGCTTGGATCTGTTCTTGTATTTTAGTCTATCTTATAGTGAATTTGTTTTCTTTAACTGCCAAACTGGTAGAGGTCAAATCAATGATCTATCGACTTCTAGTGAGCTCAGTTCTAAACTTTGGAATATCAGCACTTTGGAACAGCATTAGTCTTGGAGGTATCACTAGAAATGAAATATTTGAATAGTATTCCATATTTCAAATTAAGTGTTCACACCATTGCCTTATTCTTTATACTACAATGTGCCTTAGGACAACCATTTTTCTCAGAATATGTTTTTAATTGTGTCTCTGGTCAAAGTCCCTAGCACTTGTCAGTTTTGTAAATAGCAGAAAGATTGTAAACAAGTAGGCAAGAATTTGCATCATTTTGGAATTGGGATAAGAAATCTGATATCACTAGATGGTCAGTAACAGAATAACAAAAAAAAAAACTTCATCAACAAGGTGAATACAGATTTTCAAATTATTTTAAGTTCAAATAGAATATTTGAAATATTCAATATTAATGCCAATAAATTTTATTTACAACTTTAAGATTAAAACATAAATTAATAAAATATTATGTGTAATGCAAGTCTGTCTGGAAAAAAAATCTAGCCATAAATGCCTCTATTTTTTATATTACATGGCTGGATACTTTCCAGACAGCCCTTGTATGTCTAGATAAATAAGACTACATCCTGATTTTCATTGTTTTATTTTTTAATGGAGATTTAATTTCCATTCAGTAAAGTTTACTACCTCAGTAATGAAGTTCAGGAGTTTTTAAAAACAAATACAATCACTGCCATCCCAATCAGGATAGGAGTGTGTACTATTTCTACCACTGAGGAAATCCCCTTCATTTTAAATTTATTATGAGTATTTAGATCAGAAATGATGCTGAATATTTTCAAATGATTTTTCTACATCTATTGAAATAATCATATGATTTTTAAAATTCTTTATGGGTTAACTGGTGACTGACATGCATTGATTTTCAATTATTGAACCAAAATTGTACTCGTAAATAAACCTGATTCTGACGTACTATCTTTTTATATACCATTAGCAGATCCTCATATACCATCCATTTTTATATATTTCTGGATTTGACTTGGTAATATATTGTTAAAGATTTTGCATCTGTGTTTATAATGAATATTACTCTCCAGTTTCCTTATGTAAGACTGTGGGATCAGAGAAAAGATTATATTAATGATGTGAAAACTTTCATTTAAGCTATCATATTAATATATTCAAAATGAGTTTCTAGGAGAGAGTCATGGTTGTTTTGTTTTGTTTTCTCATACTGACAATGTCTGTTTATTATTTCTGGATTGACAGTTTATGTCTTATAACATTTTAAAAATATTATGTCACTTCTTTCTATCCTCCATAGTTTCTGATGAGAAATCTACTGTCATTCAAATCATTGTTCCGCTTTATTTAATGCATCATTTTGTTCTGGCTGCTTTCAAGGTTTCATCTTGAAAATTTTTCACCAGTTTGATTGTGATGTGTCTATTTTATTTGGGTTTATGTTATATTCTTAAATCTTAGGTTTATGTCTCACTATTTTGAAAAGTTTATAAACATTATTTCTTCCAAAAAAAATTTTGGGTGGGGGGCATTGCAGTCTATGTATGTTGTATAGGGTATAGTAGGTATCTACAAACTGATACAAATTTCTAGGAAACAAGTTGACACTCTATATCAAGAATATTAAAACAACTCATGTCTTCTGATCCAATTATCCATTTAGAAACACATCTTAAGGAAATAATCAGACAGTGATTAAATATTTATAAACAAAGTTATGCATGTGAACAGAACATTCAACCACATGTAAATAAATGTTCAGTAATAGGAAATTTAGGCTAGGTAGCTTATTATCAAGGCAAACTTTTAATAACAATAAACAGAGTTATAATACTTTTAAATATTTATTGAGTGTTTAAAAGATATATGGGGTTTATGCTAAGTATTGTAATGATGACTAAAACATACAAATATAAGACCTTTTCTTTTATTTCCAATTAGAAAGATGGTACAAATAAATGTAACAATAAAATAAAATATTATTAAAATAATATTCAGTGTTAGAAAACATTGCATTATTTATTGGGACTTTGAAAGCTATTGGATCTCAAATTTATAGAAGAATTTAAAGAAAACTTATTAATTTTTATACCAGACTTTTAAATTTTTTTCTTTATTTTGAATCACATTGGATAGTTCAAAGCAAATAATAAATAACACCATCAATGTTCAAGTTCTGAAGTTTTTTCAAATGTCTAATATCTAATATAAATAGCATTTATATTTATAGTTTTCTTTTTCTCTCATTAACTTGTGAAATGAAAGCTTATTAATGTTATCTTTAGTAAAATAACTCACAGAAATGTTTGCTCTTGTCATTATTGCTATTATTCCTCTTTATATGATAATCGTACATATATTTCATCATATATTTGTAGAGAGTTACAAAAAACACAGTAGGAAGTGCATTTATACAAGGGCTGTCTGGAAAGTATCCAGCCATGTAATATGAAAAATAGTGGCATTTATGGCTGTATTTTTTTTCCAGACAGCCCTGGTATGTTATGACCAGAGATAAGAAATAATAAGAAAGACAGAAGTTATTTATTTATTCTCTGTTTCAGCATAAAAAATGTATTAATGTATGCAAGCCAGTGCTCATGTGGGGTTTCACTATTATTGAGTTCCATTTATCTTTCTGCTTAATCATCTTTGTCTTCTATCTTTATAGACCACTTCTGTCTAATTCAACAGTGGGAATTCCAGCCACTATGTGTGAATTTAACAAGAAAGATGAAAGATTAAAAAAAAAGAAGACACAAGTTTTCTGTTCCAATTTCTCAGTTTGAGAAGCTAAGTTCCACTGAATAATTTCTGCCTTGAGTCATTAGCCAGAACTTCTTTTAAATGGGCACGGAGAGCTACAAAGATATTGAGACTTTAACTGAGGACTTATATATATATATATATATATATATATATATGAATTAATTTATATATATATATATATATATGAATTAAAAAAATGAAAACTGAGATTGCAATTAGGAACTTTTGCTATAACAATTCTACTGATTGCCAGTGTTTGGCAACTGAAAGCATTCCAGGAAAATACCTAACATGCTAAACTGTCATTAGGTCCATTGAAGACATATTAGAGAGGATATTCGTAATCTATATTACTCCTAACCTTACTATTACCAATTTTAAGGAATTCTTCTATTTCATCATGGACAAAAAAATGGAAAAACAATCTAATTATTCTGAATTAGACTACTCTTGAATCAATTCAATGAGAAGTCAAATATTTTATTCAAGTATCAGTTAAAACCCAATTCAAAAGGCTCTTTTGAAAATCTACTTCTCCTTAAAGCAAGCAAACAAACAAACAAAAACCTAAAATAAGTAAGAAAGAATAGAAACAAGACCCTGACATTTTGCAAAATTCCAGATTACCTATTCAGACAATATTGATTATACACCTGGGCAGGCAATGCTGGCTGCCTACATTACAATCATTTTTTTCTTCCTTCCATATGGACTCTCCATTGCATTTGGCTTTAGGATTTATAAATTTCATGAGATGTTGGTTATTTTAAACCTCAGAGGATGAGCCTTTATGAGACTAAGCCAGTCTTGTACAGTATCTCTCTTTTCCAAGGAGATACGTTCCAAGACCCCCAGTGGACAGCCTATACATACTATTTTATTTTTCTATATATAAAAGTTTATGCCTTTTCACTCAAAGGAAGTACTTCACTATTTCCCTTTGGCATATCCAAACTGTCAACATCACTACTCTTGCACTTCGGGGACATTATTAAGTAAAATAAGTATTCCTTAAACACAAGTACTACAATACTGAGACAGTTGATCTGATAAGCTAGATGGCTACTAAATATCTAATAGGCAGGGAGAGTATATAGCACAGATACACAGGACAAAGGGAAAATCTATGTCCAGACAAGATGGAGAGGGATGGTACTAAATTTCATCATGTTACTAAGAACGATGTACAATTTAAAATATGACTGATTTATTTCTGGACCACGGTGACCTCAAGTGACTGAAGCTGAGGAAAGCAAAACCTTGAATAAAAGGGGACTACAGAAATGTAAACCTTATTGTATTTTCTGTTGATTAATATTGGACCGATAATGAAATTCTGATTAATTAGCTATTAGGAGATACCTGTGGGCAGCATTCTTGCTAAGATTTACTAATTCTTAAAATAGAAAAAAAGAATGATTACACTCTTCCTTTTTTATTTTCCTATTCTGGTTTTCTCTCTGCTCTCCCAAGAGTGAAATGCTTGGAGCTTCATGAAGCCAACTTGTGACCATGATCAGACAAGCTCGAGAACAATACCCAACAGGCTGAATGTGACAAAGTAAAAAGATAGAAAAATCCTAAAACATTAATGTTGTTGAGACACTGATATAGACAATCCTGGAAGTGATCTACCTGTAGGCTTATTATTTACAAGAGATAATTTCTTTTTTTTAAATGATTAAGCCACTGAATGTTAGTCTTTCTATTAAATACAGTTGAAAATATCCAACCTGACATAGATGTCTCTTATTTATGGGACATTGGACTCCAGTTTCAAGTTCCTTATTTGCAGAATTGGAATTATCCAGACAATGATATAGCATTCAGCTTGTGCATCATTTTTCTTCTCTTAAAATTATCACACTCATTTCTGAACACTTTATTAAAGAAGAGCAATGTTTTAGATTTCTTTAAATGCTATATCTGCTTTTTCAAATCTCAACCTTGTTAAATACAGAAATTATAGCATAAATTTAGCTTTAAAAATTAAATAACAAGATCTCTGAATTATTCCAATGATTTGGTTAGAGAATGAAGTGCAGACAATTATTTTGAAAACTGTTTTTCTAATCAATATTATATAGATACTATAAAAAGTAAAAATACTGTAACTACCATGATTTCAAGAAAGTCTCATTTATTATTCTGAAAATTTTTCAAGCATCCATTTTAATTGATTCTAAAGTTAAAAATCAACATTTTAAATTTAATATTTAATTGAGAACAAGTGATCTCCTGAGTTTTCTTCTTGCCTACATTAAATTTTTGTCATATTAGATGGCTTTAATGACATGATATAGCTGGAGAAAATTAAATTAATTTCATTATTTTCTAAGTTTCAGTTTAGCAAAGAGTCTTCACATTCAAAAATTCACAAATAAATCCATCAATAATCTGAAATACAAAACTAATGAGGTCAGATATATAAAGCAGATATATAAATACAAATGTTACACAATCTTACAGTCACCTAAAGTTATTACCCTTATGATGCTTGTCTCAGGGTTTTTGTTGCCATTGTGAAGGTCAATCACATTTAGATCAAAATATTTTTGTGCTTTGATTCATAATGTGCAAGATTTATCTGGGTGACATTTGGAAATACTTTAAGAATAGACCTTTAATATCTTACAGTTTAGCAAACGTCCTTTTTCTTGTCAGTGGAACTTATATATAAATATTAAGCATTGATTAATGAGTTTTCTTTTATAAAAAAGATTGCCAAATATTCTTCTGTACAAGCCTTTATAAAGAAGAAATAATCAGATCTATAGTTAATCATTAATTGACCACAAACCCAATGGTTAAGATTAATCAAATTTCTGGTGACCTGGCTTCACAGAATTTTAGTTTCCTTGATTAGTTACAGTTTAAAAGCCTAGCTGCTATAATACATAAAGCCCAAAGATTTGGTGACTTTTGTTTGAAATAAATGTTTATCTCTTATTTACATACTGTCCATTTCACATTGACGGAGAGCGAGAAGCAGAAAGGGAATTAGGTGGTGGGCACTCTGGATTCAGAGGCCTAAGTTCCACTGAACTTTCAGATGTGGTTTCAAGGTTTTCAGAACTTTATCTAGCATAAAGAAAGGCCGACGGAGTAAAAATAAAGAAGGTACATTTGTTCTTTCCCACGCCAAAATAGAAATGGGCAGATCATTTTATGTAAATTTGTTTGGAAAGAACGACTCACTTAGCAACACCTAAGTACAAAAGAACTGAAACAAATAGTTTAGCCTTCTGTTCTGAAGAAAATGAAATAAATTTGGTGACAATGTTTTCAGTTTCGCCACATTCATTTTCCAAACATTGTAGTAATGATATTCTTCATAGTGTCAAGCAGTATCCAGCACATCATAGTTAATCTATTAATGTTAGTTTCTATGTCTATTTCTGTCCCAAGTCATGTTTTCCAAATAAGCTTTATTATGTCTTCTATTTTGGGATAAATTAAAATTTGCAAAAAACATTTTTTTAATGAAAGAAATTAGTGATGATTTCAACCTACTCGAATAGTTAGTCCTAACAAAATACAAAATTACAGTCAATTCTCTCTTTATACCTTAGTTCACACAAATGTTTTAAATGAATCTTACACATTTTATATGTATATAATAAAATTCTTCTAACTCCATTATAATGTAGCATACAAAGACAACTCATACTTACAGCTAGTAATATAGGTTATAATTTTCACTATTTTTTAATGTTTTCCCAGATAGTTCTTTCATTGTTGATAATTCGTGTTAACCTATAAACTTAAACTGAAAAACTGAAAAAAAAAACCCTCCAAACCACTTGAGTTTATAAGATAATTTGAGAAATTATGTCTAAAACAGTGTTTCTCAAATTATAGGTCTCAACCCTTTCAGTGCATTCTAAAGTGAATTTAATGAAGTATGACCAGCGTGTTTATATATAAATAACACAGTAGAATGGAATCAAGAATGGCATAATGTGTCATATATTATAAAGGTAAAAATTTTTACTTGAAACTTCATTTAGTGATGTTTGGGTATGTGTAGGTATAATGTATTTATTTCTTTCCTTACATCTTTATATAAACATTTCAAAATGATTTGTTTTCTTTAAAAATACATTCTTACATGTAGAAAAAGTTCCCAAAGAAATGTATTCAAATGCCAATTGAATACAGTCTAATAATTTTACTGGATGTTAATATTATAATACATTTTAATGAAAATATTTCTACTATTTGTCACATAATTTATCTTCTAAGGAGGTAAATCTTAAGAATGCCAATTCCGAAAGTTCTATTTCATTATTTAGCTTTGTGATATTGGACAATTCATTTTACCTTCTTGCCTTCAAATGAGGGAAAAGTGGATTGCTAAACGTAATGTTTCATCCAAACTCATTTTCTAAGACACCTTGTTTTGCAATACATTAATGCCCTCTGGGGCTGTCCGGCTTCAAAGACCAGCTTCTCCAACTTAGCTTTTTCAAGGCTTCATCTTCCAACAATAGTCCTACTTCCAAGAAAACTAGTGTCTCACAAAATTCAAAATAAACTCCTATATAAGCAGATTTTAAAGCTCTTGAAGCAAGAAAAGTTTATAAATATATGAAGCTGTGACATCTACATCAGGATTATTATTTTCAAGTCAGTCACTATAATCTCAGAGCTAATAGATTTCATGAAAAGATAAACCCCAACTTGAACACACTGTATATAGATTTATATCTATCCTTTCAGCATTTTTTTCTCTTTGCCCCCTATTTTATGTTCTATGTTCTCCCCTTATTTGCAATACTCAAAAGTTTTTACCATTTTTCTGCTATAAGCACATAAAGAAATCATTCTTCTATCTTTATTCTTCATAACATTGGTAATCTTGTGTACTTTATGTATCCTTAATGTACTATGTAGAAACAATGTTATGAAGATGGAAATTTTGTGCCTTTTACACCTTTTTTGGTTTTTGTGATATTATATTTTTTTATTTCAAATGTATTGCACATACATGTGTATGTATATACAGTACTGTCTTTTATTTTATTTATTTAATACAGTTAGTTGTCATCAGGATACATCAAGTAATTATTTGTTCCATCACTATTCAGCTATTCATTCCTTCATTTACTTTTATATTCCGTTCTAGGATAACTTTACTTTTCTCTGAGGTGAAACAAAACAACACGACACAGAAACAAGGACAAGATCTTTTTCTGTTGTTACTTGTTCTAAAGCTAGTATGCCAGCAATAAAATCTCTAAGGTTTTATTTGTTTGAAATTATCTTTATTTCTTATTTCTTCCCTTTTGAAGGATGTTGTCATTTGGTTTGCAATTCTAGTGTGGCAGTTATTGATATTCAGCACTTTAAATATCCTGTGCAATTACCTTATGCTATTATGTTTTGCTGTTTGGAACTCAGTTGTCTTATTGTTGCTCCCTGGTCAATCTTTATACTTCCCCTTCGGTTATAGATATTGTAGACATTTTTATGTGCCCTATGTGCTTCTTTTTACTCTTTACTGTATTATTTTTCTTTTGTTACTTTGTGTTTCAGCCTATTTTCTAATAACTTCTCATTCACTAGTTTTCTCTTCTGCTGAGTCCAAACTGATTCTTAACCATGGTCTTTTCTGTTATTGATTTGCACCAATTCTGAGGTATATAGTTCCCCAGGTGTTCCAACTATTGTCCCAGGTATCCATGTTGCCATGTGCCAGAAACCTTACTGCTTGGTGTTTATATTCAGTTATGCATGGTGATAGGACATGAAGTGAGCCCAACTTTCCAGTTGTTCTCTGATTGATCTCTTAGGTTGTTGTCATGTGTAGCCTAAGAGTAGGCAAAGGCTGAAAGGAGAAAATGGTTATAGATCATAACCTCAATGTCTCTTTTCCACACATCTTGGCTGCTCTCATGGACTCAGATTCCAATTTTTGTGTCTCCATCCCTGTGATGAAGCCAAAAGCTCTGCTGGCTTCTGTGATTCTTACTGACTGCCTTCTGCTTATCTGCTCAGTTTGATGCTCTCCCTCAATCAAAAATCATCAAATGATCCAAGGGCAAATGCAATATGCTATGCTTCACAAACACACACAAAATTACTCCTTTATATCAAGGATCTTTGCTTCTCAAGCGAACTGACTACTTTGGTAGCTCTTCATGTAACTTCAACAAGATTTTCAAAAATTATTTTTCTGTTTGTGGAAGAAGCTTTGGCCTTCTAAAACATACCCTGTCATGTCCATAAGAAAAATTCCCATGGTTTTATTTTACGTTTGCTGATTTCATGCCAAGGAAGGTACTATTTCATGAGTTATTGCCCATTTATATTTCTACCTCTGAATTTTCTGTTCACAATGTTCCACTGGATTGTTTGGAATTTTTTTTTATGATTGGGAAAAATTGTTTATGTATTTGGGAAAATAACATATTATAATCATCATGTGGCATGCATATTTTCTCCTGGAATAGAAAAATATTTTCCATCTTTTAAAGGTTTCTTCACTTGAGTAATTAGTTTAAGTTGTCACTTGTTATACAACAAATGCAACTGAAACAACTGAGTATCCATAAGCCAAAAAGGAAAAAACAAAACAAAACAGACAACTTCAACCCATACCTCACACAACATACATTTCAAAATGGATCACAGAATCAAACTTAACTCTGAAACCACACAACTTCTAGCACAATATACAGAATAAAATTTTTGGTACTTTGAGTTAAAGATTTCTTAAATACAATACCAAACACAATTCATTAAAAAATAAATTAAGAAATTTGTTTTTCAAGAGACACTTAGATTGAAAAGAAAAGACACAGACTGGGAGAAAACATCTGCAAACTACGTATCTGATAAAAGACTTGTACAAAAATATATAAAGAACTTTCCAAACTCAATAACTAGAAAACATACAACCAAATAAAACAAATTTGATGATATATTCTAACAAATAAGATATATATGGTTTAGAGGAAATTCCAGATAACATGATAATTTCTAGTTCTTGTCTGTTTTTGAGTCTCTCTTATAACTCTGATTTGTGATTAAAGAACACATCTCTATGTTCCTATAAAGCACCTTTGGCTTAGTCTAGGCCAGTGGTCTCCACTCAAAGAACCGCCTAACAGCAGTTCTGAGCAGTCTTTGTCTGGCTTCTAGATGCCTGCTCCAGATGTTAGTCACTGCACTCCTGACTTTTTCAAAATTGGCTTTACTAATTCTCTGACTCGCATTTATTAATGTCTTCATTAAGACAAATAGTCAGGGGAACCTGGAATATTAGAATATCAGTTCATTTACTTCATTATTTGCAGGAATCTGTTATTTTACCCAGCACTTCATTTACCCTCACCAATGGCCCACTATGGGACCCAGAACCAATCGCAAAATATGAAACTCAGCCATCCTGCACTCTGTCTAAACTTATTCTGCTTTTATATTTCTTACCCAATTGCTTTCACTACAGATGATTTTTGTTTTTATTTTCCTCTTTTTTCTCCCCTCCTCTTCTTTTCCCTCATCCTCTCTCTCTTCTTCCTCCTCTTTGGCATCTTCTAAATAGTGGCATCTCCACTCCATTGACTCCTCCACTTGCTTTCTATTGAACAGAACTCTTTGCCTCCAATTTCTTTTTTAGGTTAAATGGGCCATCATTTGAACCATCCTCTGGCCAGAATCATCTAATTGTTTCCTCTTGGTCTCCTGTCTCACTTTTCTGACAAAGCCACAACCCAGAATCTTTCCACAGGTCCATCTTCTCAGAGCCCACGTCCAAGCTGCTGAATACTTCAGGACATAATCATACAGCAACTGTTGTTTCTAAGATTTATGTTCTTTAAAGTAAGTCCTCCATACTGCCAGAAAATCCCTCCCTGATTTCCTTTCTTTCATCATTTTCCAAAACTTAAGGTCAGAACAATATTTTCACTGTTATTTGAACCCAGAAGGGCAAACCAGCAAACAAATAGCCACATGTCAAACCATTCTTCCTGGCTAATTCAGAATTTTGTCACCGGAGTAAGAATTTTCCAATGATTATTTCAAAGACTGAATGAAAGACTTGGTTTTGGCCTTCAAAATTTTGGATATTGTTATTTATCAATTCAAAAAACCAATTGCCCTCAGTTGTAATTCTCATAGAACTTCAAAAAGCATTTTCTATTCTTCTATAGTGGGGTCTTTGGGCAAATTTCCCCCTTAATGTTAAATATAATGAGTTCCCAATACAATTCCATACTAGCAAGAATGGAGTACTGCATTTCCCTAATCAGTCTCATTTAACAGAACAGGCATCGATTGCTGCATCAAATTGAGGTTCTTCTATTAATTAAAGAAATAACCTATTTGACCCTTGGTCACTCAAATGTTGAGTCGAAAAAAGAAATGACTCTCCAATATTTTGTTTATGTAATACTTTTTCCTGCTCCTTGGGAGTAATTCCCTGGTCTATTGTTACTCAAGGCTTTGGTTCTGCTTTTTGGGAGGAACTTCACATTCCATTACACTTCTCAGATATATCTGTAGAGGGCACTAGAGAGCAAATTATCCGTGACAACCAAGTGGCTTTCTCAGTCTGCTCCCCGTCCTTAAGAGAACAAAGTAGTTTTAATATATTATTAATGTGGTACTAAGAACATATTAGTATAAACATATTATTATATTTAATAGAGAATATTTAGTAAATAATACAGTACACCACACAAAGCCACAATTACAGTTTCACCTTCTTTTGTATTTTTATCTTTTTCCTCCCCAATTAGTAGTTATGGCTTCTCTTGGAGGAATACGATATCATTTTCAGAGAAGAGGTTGGGGAAATAGGGATGCTGCTTTTAATGAAATACACCTTCCACAGAACATCAAGCAATGATTTTAGGAGTCGGAGGTAGGGAGAAAATGGAACAAAATAATGGATGTGTAAGTCTTATTGTGTGCATTCATTTAATACCATTGCAGATGAAAGACAATCTAGATTTTTAGAATTTCTTTTATCTTGTTTTTTGAAAAATAGAGAAAAAACATGCATGATGATATTAATATACAAGGAAACAGGCCAAACATTGTGAAATATATTCCCCAAGATTACACAGCTAGTAAGTGGAGGGTCCACATTTTTATTATATTTTATCTGAAGAGTTATACTCTTAACTGCTGCAAATACTACCAGCATTTAACTAAGGAAGGGTTAGTTCAGGTCCATGTTTTCCTATAAAGACACTTACGGTTTATCTTTATTGTTTATTTCTCTGCTTTTAACATCTTTATCTCTAAGGTTAATCTGGACGGGTGTTTGATGTAAATTTACCTTTTACAATGAGTTTTATAGAAACTTGTTAACCCGGAGAGAAATAGAGCCAGGGATTTCTGTGTCTATCTTTTCTGTTTTATGCAGATGCTGCAGTGGAGTTCTGTTCATCAACAAGGAAGAAGTCCCAGTGTTGTAAGTTTTCTGTTATTATAGTTGCCTCAGAAATTCAGTATTCCTCAGTAAAACAGTTGTCATTATTCTCTAACCCTAAGTGGGAAAGGGATTCCTGGGGTAGGGCTCATCATTATGACTCACATTTCTTTCTAGCCCAATATTCAAATAAGGGTTAGTAAAGTTTTGCCACATTTTTTTTCTATTCATTCCTCAGCATGCTGTGTGTCTCAGAATTAATAATTTTTTAGTTAAGTGTAAGTGCTTCTTATTTTAGATCACAATTATGAGGCACAGAAAATGTTTTAAATTTTTGGCTTATAAAAAAATGCCTTTCCAAAATATTCAGGGGCACTTAAAGTTTTTGCCAAGTATACCCCCTTGGTGTAGTATACATTATGGGGGTGGGGGGTACAGGCTTGTAGGTGACAGTAAAGGAAATTGTCTTAGATTCCTGTGCTGAGTGTTCATTTTGAGAATTCATCATTGAAAGAATATATAATTTAGTTAGCAGATCAAAATAAGCAAAAGAAAAGATCAAGCCTGCAGTTGACTAACACATTTTAAGTCAGGAAGACTTTGGAAGACTTTTATATATATGAGTACTTAGTTCTTTGACATTTTGCCATTTGTATTAGATGAGTTATAGCCAACAATGTGTCACTTGCCTAATATATTGCAAGCCTACACATATATATCTAATAGTTTCTCCTTGATTTTACTAGGTTATTATTGGCATGTTTATCACCATTTAAATTATGAGAGACAATTTCAACACCAATATACGCTTTGTAGAACAGCCCTGGTACAAAAGTAATATTTCTTGTCATAACAAATTAGTGTTTATTTCATCCATCTCATTGTAGCCTATGGGTTTTCAGCTCTCTCTACTTATAGAAAATAACCTTTTGTCAATATGATCTCACATAAGTTATGATACCTTACAGAATAAGTGTATTTATTTCACAACCAGTTTGAACTGACAAGTTTAACTAAGAACATTTATTCGTATACGAATATGTCATATTTGCCACTTCGTTTTTTTAAACTAATTTTCCTTGTAAAATTTTAACAAGATGAAATTTATCTAGACATTGCATAAGGCTATTGCAAAGATAAAGTATATTTTGTATTCTTTGCTTTACTAAACTTATGACAGAAAACATTTTTAAAAATTAGTAAAATTATATAATTAGATTGACAAAGAATCATAATAGATAAATATATGAAATATATTCTAATGATAATATAATTCAGATAAAAATGTTTATTCATAGAACTTAAATTAATTTTCAAATATTAACGTATAGAATAAAATAGTAGTGAATGCAACTTTTTATGCAATGTTGTTTCTAAATTAATTTTCCATCTCACCTACTAAAGAAATGACACATGAAATCATTCTAATTTTGTGTGACCGTATTAAGCAGAGAGTGCATTTTCAGAGCTGGCTTCACTGATAATATTGTTCCAAGGTTAAGTTTGTCCATATCCCAGGAAGATATAAAAAAAAATGTAGTATAAACAAGGAGTCTCACTTTTTCCTTGAATAAATGAGCATTTAACCAAGTGAAATATAATTAAACATGTTAATATTCTTTACCTCGTTCTCCTCTATGCTCCTAGCCCAGAAGTGATGTCTGCTAGAAACACCTCTGAAAATTACATCAATTATAACCTTCTTTGAATTTCAATTAAGGCTTTTATCTTGCTTTCTTATTTCCCAGTGGAAAATTATGCCAAAATATATTTCAATTTTCCTTGCATTCCTAGATAAAATTTATTTTCGTTTAGCAAAAACAATAAACCTGAGACGATAACACTAAAATTAAGTCATTTCATTATTTACACCTCTACATACTAGCAACATTGATTAATTATTGTGAATGTTCTTAGAGTCAAGACATTTTTATACTTCCACTATGTAGCACATTTATTTTTCATCCCCCTAAAAGTTCTTATGTCAAGGTACAATATTATACTGTTAGTTTGTATATTATGAACCCAAATGGGCAATAAGATGTCTAGAATAAAAAAGCAATTTTTATCACTTCTTGAAATTTAAACCATATAAGCTGCCAATTAGAATTTGCTTATATTTCAAGAGGAAATGCATAAAAAATGTATCCAGTTAATCTAAACTAATTTTGTAGTAAATTATCTTTTAAGACGATATATATCTGACTTTAAATAATTCCACCAAATTTGTATGTGTTTTCATAGCATTTTATTTCCAGAGATCATCTGTACACTTTCTTTTTCCAGGCTATTTCTTATAGGAAAGAAAACACTAAAACTTTCTAACAGGACACATTCACCAACTAAGTTCAAATCCACAGGGATACTGAAGAGAATTGATTGAGATAAATGAAGAAGGACTGGAATCTTACAAATAGAGAACATCTATGAAACCAATGAAAAAGTATTCAAATATTTTTAAAGTTCTTCTGAGTTCATAGAGGGTACTAATTGCACTTTATTGTAGTCTCTAAAAGTTTTTAGCAGGCTCACATGTACATATTTAAATATCTCTAAACTTTGTCACAATAAAAGGTATACTTATACCTTCTCATATGTAAACAATGTGAATTTTGTCATCAGGAACCAACCACTGAGAACACCTCTAGGTAACATACTTCGCCAATTTTCGAAAAAGCAAGAATGCATAGACCTCAGCCAATTCATTTTCTATTTGCTAACTCCTACCTGTCTAGAAAACTTTAGAAAACCAGAAAAATGCATATGTAACAAAAATGTATGGATGCCCAGGCCTGTCTGATGAAAGAATTTTTAAACGAGTAGACTGAATGAAGTTGTTGAATAGCTAAGGTGCATAGTGTAACTGTAGTTAGCATCACATTATCCAACTGTAACCCTCACCAGATAGTAGCAAACCTACTCTCTCTCTCTGCTCATTATCCTTGTCCTTTAATCTTCTTTTGTTTGCCTTGTCAATTGTACAGTAAAATTAAGACATCTGATGGGGTTGCTTGCTTAGCATACTTTGATGTTATAGACTGCTTAGACCTGCCCATGAACAAGGCTGAATGGGTCCTTTCAGTGGTCAAGCCCAGGTAATCAAGAGAGTTCAATAGTTTTTGAAACATCAAATCCTGAAATATTTTTTAATACACAAACACACAAATACACACACACACACACACACTCTCTCTCTCTCTCTCTCTCTCTCTCTCTCTCTCTCCTGAATGATTAGGACAGGATATGGAATGAGTATCCTGGTCAGGGACCCTACTAGGTCCTAACCAAATACCATTTTTATTAATAAAAATAGCCTACACAGGAACGTAAGTAGTATCTTAGTTGGCTTGGGATAACAAAATACCCAAGACTGGGTATCTTAAGTGACAGAAATTTATTTCCCTAGAGTTTTAGAAACTGAAATTTTGAGATTAGTGTGCCAGCATGGTTGATTTCTGGTGAGACTTCTCTTCCTGGCTTGCAGATGGTCACATTCCAGCTGCATATTCACATGGCCTTTCCTTGGTGTGGACAGAGAGAGACAGAATGCACTGATCCTATATCAAGGTCCTACCCTTATGATATCACTGAAGTTTCATTACTTTCTTAGATCCCCTATCTTGAAATACCAGAGGTGCCAAAAATATGTATACATATTTTAAGAACTATTATCTATGTAATAATTTTCCAAGTTGAATTGAATTACAGTAGCAATGTGTAGGATGACATTTGCTCAAAAGGCATTAATCATATGCATGCTAGCATCACCATGTGACAGGCAGGACAGTCAAAGAAAATGGCAGAAGCGCAGTTGTCGTTCCAGGAGTACAAGACCATTTTGAAGTGGTATTTGAAATTTTAGAATGTTGTTTGAGTTTCCCCCATGTTTTCCTGACTTAAAACCACTTGACTTCTACCTATGGGGGACCTTAAAGGATGTGGTGTACTGTAGAAAACCAGCTACACTGATGGTACTTCAAGAAGAAATTGAAACAGCATGCTCAGCGATACAAGTGGACATTTTGGTCAATGTTGCTCAAGCAGTAGTTGACTATAATCAAAAGTGTCTACACTGATGGTAACACTTTGAGCACCTCTTGTGATTGCAGAAGTCAAATTTGACTTGTATTTATCTTCTGTTATCAGTATGTATTCAGTATTACAATTTTAATACAGTTTTTCCTTTCTTAAAATGTGCATAACTTTTTTTGGCACCCTCTTACAGTTACACTGGAGATTAGTATTTTAACATGTGAATTTTGCAGAAACACAAACACCCATGCCAGTGTAGGCATTATTTCATTTATGACAGAAAGAAGAAGGAAACTACATGAAATGTCTTTTAAAATTCTACCACTACTTAAGAAATGAAGCAGAAATAGGTCTAGAAGTAATGTAAGGATACACATTTTCATCTCATGTTTTGCCGAATAAAGATGAGAAAGGGTTAATGGGAGAGAAAAGGGACAAATTGAAAACAGAAAAATCACACCCAATTAATTGGAATATTGCCTTCAGTACTAAATATACACTGAAAAACAGAATAAAATCAGAACTGGAAGTTTATAAGTGATTTAATTGTCTCTTATATGAGCAAGTCTTAATGAAGGAATTTTCTCAACAACTTCCAATTTACTTCAGATTTAACTGCAAATTGCTGCTTCTACTTTTTCCAGGCTGCTCAAAGTTTGAATTTCTGTCAGAGCAGCCAAGAAAAGCCAAAGCCTAAACAGACCAAATCAGCACTGTCGGTTCACTGTGGCCACATTATGAGAAATTAGTCCTAATGAGTAATAACTTGTTGAAGGAGGCAACTCCAATGGATGAGGAGGCAGATCATGAGTGCTCACCTTGAAAGGAAGTTTCCTGCTGAGTGGGGTATAAAGCAGGAATGTTAAAAGTCAAATATGGAATAGTGTATAAAGTATAAGAGCACAGAAGTTCCTTGTCATTTACAGACAGAAGATTAATCTGAATGATAACAATGTGTCAATGATGGAATTTTAGGAAGAAAAATAATTGGGCCCAAACAGTGAGCATACAAAATAATTGTAAAGAGCAAACTTTAGAAAAAAATGACTAGACTAGACAATGGGAATTTTTAGAGCTAATTATGTGAAGGTAAGGATACTATGATGAGTGCTTTACTGATGATAAGAAATGAAAAGGGAAATCTAAGATATGTGAAATTAAAATAATAGGATTTAGAAAACAACAGGTGGTTTAAATTGAATTTAGTAAAATGGTAAGCTAATGACACTAATGATGATAAGAATAAAATTAGGCAATAAAGAGGTTTCAGGAAAAAGATCAATTGATACATGTCCTTTTCCATTGCATTACACAAGCAAAGAAAAAAAGTTTTATTTGGGAGTTATTAACACAAAAATCCTGAGATATATTAATATTGCTAATATAGATTTGTTATTGTTAATTTAGGAATAAATTTTATTTATTCAAATATGTTATCACAGATTTTATTTCAGATTATTCTATGTACAATTATCTTAGCAGTTTTATGCATTTAGAAACCTGTAATTCCTACCTGATAGACTCTATTAATATCAATCATAGGTCAATAAATATTAGACCACTGAAATTAAGGCAGAAGTTGTCCTTCAAATATAATCGGCAATATTCCCAAAACTTTACTTTTATAGTGGACACTTTAGGATATTAGTTTGAATTAGAGTATTAGAATATGAATTGTTATATAAAAATCCCCTCCCCCTTCTTTAAAAAAGTAAATACTTTTGTGTATGAAGGTCTACTTATGTACATATACTTCTTTGGTCAATCTTTTCATTTTCTTGAATTCATTTTCTTACACCCCAATGCTCATCCAGAGTAATATTCAAGCTGTCCTGGGATACTTCACTTAAATAACAATGTCAATAGTATTCCAATATGAAGTTAAGATGCATTCACGTTATCAGATATATAATTTGCAAATATTTTCTCCTAGAATGTGGTTTGTCTTTTCATTCTCTTAATAGTATATTTAACAGAGCAAAATGTTTTAATTTAGTTAAGGTCCATTTTATTAATTTATTACTTTAAGTTGTGCTTTGTAATCCTTCCTAACAAATTGTTTCCTGTCCTAAACTAAAAAGAATTTCTTCTACATATTTCATAAGAAGTTTCAGTTAAGACCTATGTTCTATAAGAATACAGTTTATGCATTTGCTTCATTTATGGTTAATTTTTGAGTATGATGTAACATGGGCATTAGTTTTATTTTTTTATGTCAATATTTAGTTGTTCTTACACTCTTTGTTGAAAAGGTTATACTTTCTCCATTTAATTACTTTCATGGTTTTTAAAAAAATCAATGTTCTCTGTGTTGAAATTTCTGCCACTATATTCTGTTTTATTGATCTATATGTTCAGACTTATGCTAAAATCACAGTGCCTTAAAATTGCTTTTTCCAGTTGCTCTCAATGTTTATTTGATTTGATTCTTTCTCTGTGCTCTGAGGAAGAACAGGCATTTCATAGGTAGGTCCTATAACTTGAAGGTCACAAGCTGACATCAGCATCTTGTAGTTTTTTATCTTAAAAGTAAACAGCATAAATTATCTCATTTTGTTCTTTTTTCCAAAATTGTTTTGGCTATTATAAAATATTTTTACCTTTTTTGTAAGTTGAAAATTATTATCCCAATTTCTATAAAAATTTGCTGCTATTTTTATTAAGATTGTATTTTATCTCTCAATCAAGTTGGAAAGAATTTACATTTTGATAATATCTAGACATCTAATCCATGAACATAGTACATCTCTAAATTTATTTAGGTCTTCTTTAAATTTTCTCAACAATGTTCTGTAATTTTCTGTATACAGGTTTTTCAAATGTTTAATTAATAAATATTTCTTATTTTCATTCACATTATAAAAGAAAATGTTTAAAACTTAATTTCTAATTGTTTATTACTAAAACACAAAATACATTTGATATTTATATATTGCCCTTGTATTCAGAGACACTGTTAAATTCTCTTATTAATTTTAACAGCATCATATCATTTTTTAAAAAATGTGAGCTATTCATCTTCTTTTGCAAAAAACAAGATTAGTTTCCTCTGTAGTTTAAACTGATTATTCCAAATTTTATCTTTCCTTGATAATTAGGTCCCATTGAGTCTCTTGGTCTGTCACACAATTTATAGGAAAAAATACAAACAAGTTTACTTTAGAAGTCTTCTGCTACATCAGAAATACAACCCTTCCTAGCATACTATTTTTGTCTACTTTCCTTAAGTTTTCCAAAATTATGAGACACATATATCTATCAATTATATACAATGCATCCATGTTTTAATATTGACCTTTAAAGATCTGAAGCAAAAATTCATCTTGATCTTAAAATTTTTCACCTCTCTAGCATTCTTAATACATACCTCTTGGAGCATCCTCAGGATAAAGACAAAAATATTAATATCCTAGTGTTATTGCAAAAATATCGGTAATTTATATTATACTTAATCAGAAGAAAGAATGCATATTCCTCTAGATAATTTTCTAAACACTTTATTAAGTATAGTAAACATGCAATTTTGATAGAATTTTATGAAAGCCATTCATAGGCATTATTAAATGTTCAAAGTCTAAAGAAACCCACCCATGTTTAATATTAGATTAATAGAAAGCCTTTAATGTATTCTATATTAAATAATATTTGCAATAATATAAAATACCTTTTTATTTAATGTGTTACTATATAATTGGATTCTGGTTTATGAAATTACTTCCTTACTACTTAAGACAGCTTCAGTCAATTAATGTCTTTGGAGCTGAAACATAATAACTGATACAAGTGGAAGTCAAAACCAGAGATTAAGATAGGTTTTAAGATACTCTGATCACCAAGAGTTAGTATTGGTTCACCTTTGGTGATACATAAACCTTAAAGACACCAAAATATCAATGAAGGAGGAGCAGATTATTTCCAGATCCTATTCACTGAGATGGTATGTCCTATGACACAGTCAGGTCAAACTCTCATTTATTCAGGGAATAAATACCTGTCCATGGAAAATGTTGTCATCTATAGTTGGACAAGACAGTGACAGTGAGACACTGACTGAATTTCTGGTTATTTAAATCTTGGTTCTATTGTCAATTTTTATCAGATAATTTTCACTAGCCTAAGTATTAAACCCTTCTTCCCTCAGAGAAAACTTAAAATCCCAGTGTATATATTATGGCTCTCAGCTTTTGTCACACGGTTTTAATGTGCCCCTATCACTAGGTTGCTTAAACTTCCAGAAGAAAATTACCAAACAAAACAGAAAGCATAAAAACGTCAACATTAATTCTTGTTAACCAATTTCATCCCAATAAGTCTAACAATAAAAAAAAGGTTTACCAATGAAAGGGTTAGAAATGAAATGTAAAGTAAGACTGAATCACTTTATAAAATATTAAAGAATTAAGTAAATAAAAAAACTCCTATATTAAAGGCAAGTTTGAGAAAAGAGACTTCTAGAAAAATAGAGGAACACTGAAAAATCTTTCACAGGCTACAATAATTTGGCCAATTGATCAGAAAATCTAGAATTGTGTATCTCTAATTCCTTTCACTTATGTGCTCCTTGTAGTACCAGTACTAACTCAATTGAGAAGGGGAACAAGAACCAAGGTAGTGTCACTGAGCTATATAATATACACTAAGTGTATTAAGAAACACTACTTTAAACTATTTCAAATAGCTTAGCAACACTGTATTTATATGATGCACATGCACTCTGCCATTTTATTTTTCAATCCCATTTAAAAAACACTAAAAGATGATATTTTTAATCACATAATAATTATTATCCTATTGAGTTGAGTGAAATTGAAGGAGGTTAAGGATAAAACAATAATACCTCACCCATATCTCACCTCCAGGGCTTCTTTCCACATACCCATTCTCCAAAGAAATGCAAAAGTAGATACAGTTTTACAATACATATGTTTATTACTTATTAAAAATATTTCATATCAAGGATCATGTTGAGACATTCATATTCAAGCCCTAAATTTATGAGGAGCACAGAAAAATAATAATCAGTACTAGCAAAGTTCACCTGACTCAACTATAGCTCATCATGATCTATTTGAAATGTAAAAAGTGTGAATTCTGCTGTTTGACTATGCAGTATAACTACAGACAGCACTTTCAAAAGAGTTTTAAAGAAACTAATAAATAAAATATTGTCAATTAAAGAATACCACTAAACAACTTCATTTATTAGATGTTCACTTACTCTGTACTAAGAATGCTGAAGCAATTTGCAGGCATTATCTCATGAAATTTTCTGAAAACTACAAAACAGGTTAAGTATTTACAGATAAAGAAGCAGAAATTTAGAGCAGTAAAGTAATTGCCCAAGGTTACACTGCTTATTACTGTTGGAGCTAGATTTAAACTGTGTTTTCTTATAGTCGAGGTTGGGTACATAATCAATGAAATATTTGCCCCTATCAATAATGGGAAAGAATGAAAGTTCAGAAATCTATTTAGCTAAATAGTAAAAAGCATTAGAAAAAATATATATAATTTGTATCTTTGCAATCTATTTGAATGAAGAATAAGTATATATATATATAAGCATCTACTATCAATAGAAAAAAGAATATATTTATACTGAAAATTAAAAAATGAAAAATACATAACAAAAAAGATATATTAAATCAAGTTCACCAGGATAAAATAAAGAAACACCTTAAAATTATAGTACATCATACCCAAATGAATCTACTCCCAAAGCAGGATGGTTCAAGATAAAGAAAAAAAAAGTTATATATCACATCAATATAAAAATATTTTTACTTATAGAAAATACATGATTAAATATAAACCATGTATAACCCTAATCTAAAAAATATAATGAAAAGATAAAATCTAAATATAGTAAAGACTATTATTAGCAACTGTAGCAAACATAGTCCTTGACTTTTGGAGCTGCAGATATAAACATTAAAACAGAATTCATTTAAGATCAATTTTGTAGTAAAGAAATTCAGGGATATACGCACAGATAGCATAACCTGGTCTGATTTGATCAAGAAAGCTATTAGAAGCTAATATATGGACAGAAATGAGCTATGTGAAGAGAGGATTGGTGAGCACTCTAGACAGAGGGACCAGCATTCCTGAAGGACCTGAGGAAGACAAGGTCACGGTATACGGAAGGAACTCCAAAGTCCAGTGAGTTTGGGGGAACAAAATGGAAACGGAGTATGACAAGGCAATTTAGCAGAAGACTTATGATCTACACCTTAAGGACAGGGAAAGTTCACTTGAAGTTTTGTTCAGGGACGTATTTACTCGTTATTCCATTCCTACATATTGGGGTATGGCAGGTAACATAAGAAAGGTCCTCTCCCAATAAGCTCATCTCTCACAGGAAAGATAGTTTACAAACAAAATTACAAATTATATATAAAGTATACAGAAGTCGTAAGTACTGTTATAAGAAGTAAAAACAGGAAAGGGGTTGGATATTATTCTGGCATGCATGTCCGCAGCCCGACTCAATGGTTCTGTAGGGAAGGATAAGATTCCCATTTTGAATAGTCTCCAACAGTGTTCCTATGTTGTTGGAGATTTTAAGTAGCAGGGGGACAGAGAGTAAAGAGATATTTATTCAGGAAAGATTTCTCTCATGGATTACATTTAAACAGATTCATAAATTGAGACCTAACAATAGTGTCCCTAAAACATATGAAGGGAAAAACAGTTCTACAATAATAATTGGAGACATCAATACCCCAATTTTAATAAGTAGACCAACTAGACAAAAAATAATAAAAAAAATAGATTTGAACAATAGTGTAAGTCAAATAAACCTAACAGACATAAGCAGAGCATTCTGCCCAATAACACAATATACATTCTTCTCAAGAACTCATAGAACCTTCTCCAGAATAGACCACATGTCAGGGAACAAAACAAGTCATAATAAATTTAAAGAGCCCAAAATATAAAGAATCTCTTCTGACCACAACAAAATGAAGTTAAAAGGTATTACAGAAAGAAAGCTGAAGATACGTAGAAACTAAATAATACATTCCTTAATGAATGGGTCAAGGAAGAAATTGCAAAGGAAATGTTTTTTCAAGAACTTGAGATAAATTTTAATAAAACAACCAAAATTAGTGTGATGCAGTGAAAACAATACTCAGAGGAAAATTATAGTTGCAAACGCCTACATTAATAAGGAAGTAAGATCTCAAATGAATAAACTAATTTTGCACTTTAAAGAATTAACTTACAAAGAGTAAACTAAACACACAGCTAACTGAAGGAAGGAAATAATAAAATATTAAAATAGAGATAAATCAACTACAGAATAGATAATTAGGTATTTACTTTTATCAACATCAAAAGCAATACAAGGTAAATATAAACTCCAGGATCAAAATGTTGAAGCAAGCAAAATGGCATGATTTTGAGTAAGTTATGGCATTTAAGTAAAAATAATCCATTTAACCTGCCCCACTTTCATGTAAGTAGAACAGGTATTGTGACATTAGAATTATGAAAAAAACATAATTGTTAAACACTAATTGACTGCAGTAAATAATAATTATAAAGGTGAGTGATTTTCAGTTATTAGAATAAACCTGTAGACAGAAAATAATAGACATAATTATCTAAAAATAGCTAGAAATAGAGAAAATGTAAATGAGACAAACTGACAATGTAAAAGTAGAGGTACAACTCAATTGGGGGTTGGGTGAGATGTTAAGTAAAGATAGGCAAATTGTCATCCTTGTATCATAGCATGAAGAGGCAAAGAAGCTGTACTTCATTGAAGGAAAAGAAATTTGAACTTAATATATAAGTGGTAGGAAAACAAAAGGTAACATATAGCTTCAAGTAGGTAGAGTGAACAAAAGAGTTCAGAGTGATAATGTCTAAGTAAGTTTATACTTCCATATTTTTATAGCAGGGATTTAAAGTTTAAAACTCAGAAATCAAAAATAATGGGGAAGTCATATTATTTAGGGCCATAAAGCTATACACAAAATGAAACAAAAGCAGAAATGCTTAGTAGGAACTGCTTCTAGACAGAAAGTCTAAGGTTCAAGATGTGTAGAGCATAAAACAACTGATTTTTAATAATTCTTCAGTACTGTTGAATTGTTCAAAAAAATAAATTTATCTGTAAAATGAATAAAACAAAATAATTAAAGAATGGTACTATAAATAAAGAAAAAATATTTTCTCGAAAGTGTCCAGATGACTGTTTAAAATCCCCTGAAAAACAGATTGTCAGTGACTTCTCAATGTAATGAGAAGGTACCTGACAAGGCCCTGAATAGGAAGAACTATATTATGTCAAAGACTTGCAAGACTTATGACTATAATCAGGAAGTTCAATAATTTCCCTTCTTCACAAGGCAGACAATCAATCAGCCAGTACGCCAGCCATCTTGGAGAAATCATCTCTCACTGTCATCTCGTACTGTTTTTTGAAATCATAATCAATGCAGTACTTTATCAAATGAAACTAAGAAAAGCAAGTATTAAAATGAAAGAAACCATATAATCATTATTTTCAGATGACATGGTATATACCTAGGAAGGTGAAAAGAATTACAATTGATAAATTAGTTTAATAAAACAGTGAAAACCAGGGCAAATGTACTCAATTCACTAGTACTCCTTCCTATCAGCCACATTGTTAGTATACATAATGAAGAAAAAGATAGCATCTGAAACAAACAGATATGTGAATCTACAGAAGAAAACTACATGTCAAACTTTTGAAACAGTTGCCTACATGAATTTCACCAACTTCTTCATTCATTTATTTTACCATTCATTGATATCAAATTCTCCTTTGTATCAAATTTCAAATGTAGGTTTCTGAGGATTATTTTACTTAACCTCTCAATTTAACCACAATTCTTTTTTGAAGAAATCTTTATTTTTTTATTGCTATTAAACTACACATTCCAAAATTTATTTCTACTTTTCTGTCTGATCTTCATTTATTTGCTTTCTCTTCTTCATCTACTTTGTTTTAAATATTAAACTAATTAGGGTTTGGTTCTTAGTCCCTTTTTCTCATTGCTCTACAAACTCATCTCATGCCTTTCTATAGCATAAGTTTAGCCCTTTATGTAGACAACTGTCAAAATCCTAATGCCAGCCTACACTACTCTCCTAATGCTGAGGAAGACTCTGCTTGAGGAAGATTCCTCCATTTTGCACATGGAATTTACAATCTCTCCAACTTCACATATCAATATGTAATCCAGCCTTAATTCCCCTGTGCAAGTTGACATTATGAGTGTGATATTTGATTCATCCTTCTCTACCCCCTCACCCATTTAATCTAGCGCATAATCCTAGAAATTGCTATTCCTAAATATACCTGAAATTTATCAATTCTTATCTTCACTTCTGCAATTCTAGTTATAGCTACCACTATTGCCCAAGTCTCCAAACTTTCTTCTTTCTTTATTTTTGATTGCCTATAATTATTTTCAGTAAGGAATAAGAGCCACTATTTACTATGTTAATCTTACTATGTTATACTCTTAAAACATTTCATGGGTTCATCATTTCTCCTTAGAATAGTCTAAACTTTAAATAGTTCCTAAGACCATCCAGTTGCTGCTTTTTTGTTTTGCTTTGTTGTTGTTTTTTTTAGCATTATTTATCCCTCAACATCTAACCCTTAAAATCGCCATATAATTTCTCTCCTGAATTTGGATATGCTGTTGTCGATGTCTGAAGTACCTTTCCCTCCATACACTGCTTTGACAATCATTCATATTCATTCTTTAGGTCTTGACTTAAATCACTTCATTTTGCAATATTGTTATTTATTTAAAAAATTATTTGATCATCAGATGATCAAAATATGTTTCTCATATATATTTGGTCTTTCTCCAGGGTTCCTGGCTCACTCTGCTCCCAAAGCCCTTGGAATTTCCTAAGTGTTAAGAATGCTAAAGGTGTCTTTTATTATGTTAATGAGACTTTTGAAAAATTCCTTACGTAGGTGGACAACGAGAAAACTGAGTTAAATTGTAGTACAATCAGCTGGTATCTGGAGAATTATTGGAGGTGAGGGGATAAACTCTAGGCTTCATACCTAGGAATTGGGTTCAGAAAATTAATAGAATTTACTATGTAAAAGTGCATCGGATACATCAAATCTCCCTTCTATTTATTTCTGTCGCCAACCCCACTTTCCTTTATTACGTGTATTATATCTTTGTATCTCCCATTACCTTGTAAACTCTTAACATGGCAGGAGCTATGTCTATTTTGTTCAATCTGGTCTATCTCAGGCCACATTAAACTTGACACTTTTTAAGCATTCAACCACGCTTCCTAATTCATAGAGACATAATTTTCTCAATTTCTTCAGTCCTTACCTATAAAAATTTAATTCTGCAGTAATGCTCTGTCATTTCCTTTATTCTTACAAAACAAATTCTCCTGTTTGTGTTGTAATCTAAGTCACCCATGTATATTCTTGTTCTGATATGCTTCTGACTGGACAGTGGCTGTTCAGTTTCTCTTAAGGATTTTACACGTTTTTTCTGATAGTACTATACAGTAGAGTATAAGCTGTTCAAATTCTTTCACTTACTGAAAATGTCTCCCGTTATGCTGTAGTTTCTTTGAGGTGTTAATACTTCCCTCTCTAAGCAACAAGCCACCATTGAAGTTTCTAAAATTGCTGCTTTCATGCTTCTTTACCTCCTACTTAGTGCTAGAAGAGAATGAATTAAAACAAGCATTAACCACTGTCACCACTGATTAGAGACCATTTGAAGGCTTTGTATTGCCTCCAAGAAAACCAGACCCCTTATAGAACATAAAAAGCCTCTACATCTTACTATTGTCTCCTAGTGGCCATCTTATATCCTTAAGTTCTTAAAAAAGCCGGCAGTTCCAATGAGTCTCTTGAACCAAAATAAATTCCTAGTAGCTTTACTGTTTTCTTCTACATAGCCTGTGCACCTGTTTGAAGAGTGCCCCCCCAAAACTCACATCTACCCTAGCCTCAGAATGTACCTTATTCAGAAATAGGGTCTCTGCAGATATAAGCAAGTTAAGATGAGGATATACTGAATTAAGGTAAAACCCTAATACAAGATGAGTCTCCTTCTAAAGTGGGAAATTTGAACAGAGACACAAACAGAGGGAATACAGTGTGGCTACATGGGGGAGAATGCCATGGAAGACAGAGGCAGAGATTGGGGTGATGCATCTGTAAGCTAAGAAATGCCAAGGACTGCAGGCAGTTACCAAACAACAGAAAGAGGCAAGGAAATACCCTTCCTCAGAGCGTTTGGAGAGGGCACACCCTGCTGACATTTTAATTTCAGCTTCCAGAATTGTTGAGACAACAAATCTGTGTTGTTCTAAGCTACCTGGTTAACGGTAAATTCCTTAGCAGCCCTGGGAAACGTACACGCCCTGGGTTTCAGGGCGACATGTCTTGACATTTGCGAGCTAAATACAACTCAAAATCTGACTGGATAATCATTTATGAATTTTAGGATTTTTAAATACATGAGATCTAGTTGTGCCATTTTCTTCTCAGTATTAGAAAATCTTCTATATTGTGGTGTTTTCTAAACCACAGGATTTTTTTAAATCACATTTAGGATTGTGCATATTCAGTCAAGATTTAGCAATCATAATCAAAGCAATTGAGAATCACTGGGGTAAGCAATTGAGATTTACCATCTCTTTGTAAATGAGGCTTCTGGTGCAAGATTTTTACCTTGAAGTTTTCTAGGAAATCACAGAAAATAGAGCCTTGAAACAAACAAAATTAATCTGCATAGTTACTTGTGCTTTTCTTCAGACATTATTGGCAAGAACCCTGCCACACTTAGACACTAACAAGGAGATGGCTGTGTAATGCATTAAATAATCTCCTCAGTCAAGGGAGCCCATTTTTTTCAAATCAGGGCTGACATTTTTTTCAGCTGCTATGGAACCTCAGGAATCAGCTGAGACTCATAAATTTATTTCAGTTATATAGTCTGTTAGGGCCACTGAACCCAGTTAGCTTTAAGGTCATGACTTTCTGATTTCTTTGCTTGTAGATGTTACTGTAACTGTCACTTTTGAATCAAGTCATGTGCGTTTTTACATGCACACACACACATTTATCTCATAAATTCCAGAGAACCAACCAGCCAATCATTTTATTGTATTTATATCTGTGGCGATTTTGAGTTACTTTAATTTGCATTCAAACAGGAAGACAGAAAATTCCCAGTGAAATAAAAATGCTTAGTTTTTCTGGTTCAATAAAGCAGAACAATGAGGTTAAGACACTGATTTATTTTTTTCTTTTACAATATTTGTACTTCTGAAGGTTAGTGGGCTTTTTG
The DNA here is from genome assembly GCA_004026885.1 of Lyroderma lyra. Lineage (NCBI taxonomy): Eukaryota > Metazoa > Chordata > Mammalia > Chiroptera > Megadermatidae > Lyroderma > Lyroderma lyra. The sequence goes on from PVJL010003308.1 coordinate 86,918, forward strand.
TGGTGGAAAAAAATCTCAGTGATATTTTGGTTTGGAGACGCAAAGCTAAAAAACATGAAAACTTGGTGAGAACCAGGAGACTACCTGACAGAGTGAAAAGGTCACTGTTCATGCTTCCTCCTCATCTACAAACACATAGACTTCTGCAGTGCACTTCAGGAAAATCCTGTCTGAAGAAACACCACTGGAAGCAACCCTTGATCAGAGCTGTAACTATAATCATAATAATTGCACTACTAAAACTAAGAAAAAGTCATATTGGAATTCATTTTTGAAACATTCCTAGCCAAGTACCTACTCCTTCCGTTACGTTAGTCATTAGTCTCCGAAAAAGTATTGTGGGAGTAAATGTCAAGTTAACTCCTTTTTCATTTGATGTATCTGCTAAGTTAACAGACAGAAAGGAAAAAGAAATACAATCCAGACACGACAATTACATAGATGGGCAAATGAGAGAGAAAACAAGTCTGTCTGATGAAGATACATTTCAGGGAATATGTTATTCTAATGCAAATGCTACACTTTCTGATGTTTCCTTTTAAAGGAGAAACTGCTTTATTGCCATTATCAATGTAAGGCAAGTAGTGGTGTGCTGGAGATTTTAGGCTTCCAAGTTCATTTCCTCTTTGCAGCAAACTCCTCCAGATCACAGACATTAAATCTGCTACGATACCTGGACCCCTGAAGAAGACAACGCTTCAGCCAATGCCCAGGACCTGTCAGTTCAGGCATACCTGCAAGGAGATGATGACCTTACAGCAGCCAATGTCTTTCAAATAACAGACAGATGGCAAAAATCAAGCCTGACAACACCAGAGGTGAAGAATAAGAAGTCAAGAGCAAACACAATTGTTTTAGTCTGGTTCACAGTGAGATGTACTTTGTCACAAGGCTTTGGTGTCAAAGAAAGTATAAACAAGATGAAGTTGGCAACAAAATGTACAGATTTTGCTAACCCACTCCACAGCATATTGACAACTAAACACATTCATATCAGGAACGTCTTCTGACTTTAAAATTCGCAGTTATGGAAGCTTCACATTGATTCCATCACCTGCATTTCTCCCTTTCCAAAGACAGAGCAGGATTCTTCTCACATCAAAGGTGACTTGCCTGTTCTCTCTTCTTTTCATATTTAGAGTAAATAGTTAACTGATCTAGAATGTAGAGTGTTTTTTGTTCTTTTCCTGAAGAAAGTTTAGCCAGTGAAGTAATCTAAATTATGTATCAGGAGAATAAATACAGAAATGTCACAGCCTCACTGTACCAGTCTTAAAATGGGTGAAATATTAACCAGTTACTTTTCAGATATTCTTCTTAAATACATTGAAAGCTATTTACTGTTATGAACGATGACTACCCTAGCAGTATCACTATCTCTTTATATAAATTTACAACTTATTTATACTCTGTATTCCACCGTATCTTTTGGGAGCTTGTATTCTATTTTCTACAAAATGTTTTTCATTTTCCTTGATTTTTAAAAATAATTTATTCACCTTGTATAATTTTCAGAAAACCAGATTTCTCGTAGGTACAGTGTGTCTTTCTTCGCTTTACCTCTTTGGTCTTGCTCAACTCAAGGAGAGATTGGTAACCAGAGCTTTAAACTACCCTTCTTTCTGGATTACCTCTTCTTAACCCCATTAGATATTGAAGCTCCAGGAAATGCTCTACTCAGAAAGCACAATAGAGCTCAGATTTTCTCATAATCCTCCTCCTTCCATACCATCATTCCAAATGACTCGTACTGAAGGTCAATACAATTTTTCAGCCTTACTGTTACTTAACACTCTCAATTATTTTATTTAGAAAAAAACCCTTTTAATATCATCTATGTGTCAGGCATTGTGAGAAGCCCTTTGGAGGAAAGGTAATTAAAATCACAGTAACTTTCTCAAGACTGTCAAAATGTGTAAGATATGGGAGAAATATCTCCTAGAACTCAGATGTCTTTTCCATTCCATAGCAGGCTGGCCTGGCTTAAAAAGGCCAGCACCTGCATTTATTTTCATGAGTCCTTTCTCTCACAGCAAGATCACCTTTGCCTTGCCCAAAGCAAGCTGGACATGCCAGAGATAGATTCCAGAAGCAGCACTTAATTAATGACTTACAGGAGTTAATGTATAGATATGCTGGCTCCCTTTTCCTTTGGATGAGATAATCCTGAGACTTATTCCCACAGTTCCTCAGTGGGAATAAGATTTTATTGCTTATAGTGGCAACTTGCTTTAGAGTACCCATTTGATGGGCAGGTTTCCCTTGAACTTTTTACTTTCTTAGTTTAGGATCCTTCAGAAGCAGAAGCTAAGCCAAAGTTTTAAACACATGTCATTTATTTGGAAGGTGCACGAAACATTGGTAGGGGAATGGAGAAGTGATACAAGGAGGGACTTGATTTATTCAAGATTGTGTTAGATTTATACCTAAATATGTTATTTTGGAGCTATGGTAAATGATATTATTTATTTCTAATTTTGTTTATGGCAGAAAATTAGAGTAATGAAATCAAATCATGTTTGCTGAAATTATATTCTAGATAATGTTCTAGGAGGTATCATTTATACACTGTAGATTCTTTGGGGTTTCATAAACTTGTCATGACACCAAGTTGCTTGTACGGTGCTGCCAACATAAGTGCATGGTGGCAAGTTTGCCCACCTAATTGTCAGATTTTGCATACCATGACAGCTCTGATGGCCATTCCAGACAGAGTCCCAAAATTGCTTCAAAGGGTGGACTAGGCCCTGGTATGGGTGGATAGCCTCCCAAGGGGAGTACTTTGAAGGTGACTGTAGTGATATTCAGCAACGAAGTACTTAACACTTTTTCTGGGATGAATTAATAAAATTAATTGTTCGACCTCATATATTATATTCACATAATTGAAGGATATGGGCATGCACATCTTTGCAGAACTTTTCATCTTCTTACGACAAATGCATATAGATGTACTATAATTACATCTTTGTGATAAATAGACAAGTACTTTTTTATTCCTTGTAACATTTTTCTCTGAGAACTACTTTGATAAAAATTGAGTCAGTATTGTTTTCTTTTAATGGTTTACCTTTTGTCATTTTCTTACTTTTAACCTACCCATATCACATTATTTGAAATTAGTTTCCTATAGATGATAAATATATAGTAGAATCATTGGTTTTTATCTATTTTTTCAGTCTTTATTATTTATTTGGGTATTTAGACTATATATGTTTGGTTTAGTTATCTACATATTTCGATGTAGGTCTATTATTTTATTGTTTTCTGTTTGTTCCTTCTGTTTTTTACACCTCTTTTTCAGATTTAAAATATTCAAAGGTCAATTTTACCAGATGGACCATTTTAAATGTCTGGGAGGAATGACATAGAACAACAGTTCCTGAAACTACAGAGAATTCAGTAAGGGTAAGTAAAAGGTAAAGAAATTCAAGAGGTAAGTATTATATAGAATGTAATTTAAAGCTGTTGATTGAGCATATGAATTTTTGCTGCCCCTGATCCTAAGCAAATGTAGTAAAAAGAAAATAAAAACAATTAATGGGATGGGGGAAAAAACAAAGGTGATAGGAAAAAAGATAATAGTGAAACAGTTAAGGAAGAAACCAAAATGACACCTCTAGGTTAGATGAAGAAAGTAAACAGTCCACATTAGGATGAGAACGTTATATAGGAGATACTTTCAAGAAGTTGAAATTAATAGATACGATATACTTGACAATCTTAAAAGAAGATTTATATTTATCTTAGAGAGATTAGAAATGAATTAGTAATAGGAATATAGAAAGCAAACAAATTAAACTTGGTACAATGACTAATTTAAAAATAAACAAAAAAATGTGTAACAATATAAATATGGCCTACCTAAATGGTATTTACATAGAAATAATACACTATTTCATGTATATTCATGTCACCAAAAATTGTTACTATTGTGGCACAAAGAATGTGGTGTTCAACACATCATCTGTTTTCTCTTGGGTGCACAAAAAGAGTCAAGAGTCTACGTTTCTTGATTCTATGTGGGGTCAAGTGATTATTTCTGACCCAGGAACTATGGGCAGAAATAAAGTACATCACTTGCAGGAGTAGCCCTAAACTATCTCAAAATCTCCTGTAGTGTTTTGCTTTTCCCTCACGTTTGGCCAAATATGGAGGATATAATAGAGATTCCTGAGGCTGTATCCTAAGTTGGAGTAATTAGTATCCTTGAATATTTGATAAAAGAATAACTTTCCAAAGGATCATGTAACCAACAAGAACTATTAGATTTTGATTGAGAAATACATTTTATATTAAATCACAGAGTTCTGTGATTATTTAATTTTTTATGTGAGAGCTAGGTGTGCCTTTGCTTAACTACTACAGAAATTGGAGCTAGAGTTCCACCATAGGCCTGTGGCCAACTCCTCCTTCCTCTCACTCTCTCTCTCCCTCTTTTCCTTTCTTCTTTTTATATACAGAGAGATATTTTGAACTGGCTCATTTGCTTATCTGCTAAAAAGCCATAGAAGAAAGGAAATTTTAAGAGAAAGTATGATTGATAAAAGTTTGCCTAAATTGTTTACAAAGCACAGATATAATCTCCACCTCCATCTCTGTCTGAGAAAGGAGAAAACCCTAGTATCTCTATTTGAACTGTACTTCCACTCCCCCTATCCCTACCCACAGCTTGATTGCAAATATATAATCTTCAAAATATAAAATACTATGGTTCTTCTTTTGGATTGCAAACATCTATCTCATTTCTCCATTAATGATCCGCGCCCCCCCCCCGCCGCCACACACACACACACACACACACACACACACACAGTTCATTGGCAACACAACTGCCAATCCATAATTTTTCCAAGCGCTTTAGTCACAAAATTAATAATAGTAATAATGACAATAATAATAATAATGCTACATTTTTTTATAAAGCCCCCTGTCTCTTCCTTACCTTGATAATTTAACCCTCTGTTTTATTTTCCCTCCTTCTAAGTTCAGGCTCCTAAGCATTGTTGGATATATTTTTAAAGTTCTGCGAGTGGTATTCAATTTAAAAACCATGCTGTGGGCCTCATCTAATTTCAGAAATTCGTATCAAATTGATTACAAGCTGCAAATTTCTGGGACGTAAAGTAATTTCAATATTCAATTTTGTTTCCAGATGCTTCTTTCTTCCTCCTATACAAATTTTATTTAACTTAAACAACACTTTCTCAAAATTGTTGTAATATTATCAGTTTTCTCCTTGTGACTGAGTCAATAGTCTGTGCCTCCACAGCCCTTTGTCTCTGCAGGATTTTATTCTGTTTACCACGTCCTTCTCGAAAAAACCTACCATCATGTGGTTTTATTTCTCATTATTTTTCTTTCCTGAAACTTCAAAGATAAAATATCCCTCAAAGTTTGGTTTATTTTCCCAAAGTATACATTTTCTAAATGAGGTATTCTTTTTTTGTACTCACAGTTATACACTGAAATTGTAGAGAAAAGTTAATGGCTTTTTATCTTGGTTAACACCTAGCAAGGCTTTAGAAGTAAATATTTTTCAAAAGATGTTATTTTCACTACTTATTTCAGGACATTTGGAATCACTTGGAAACAATATTATAGCAAGCATTACTCAGTAAAAATGAAAAGACTGTACGCCTTGATACATAATGAAAGAATTATAACTGGTTGCTCACCGAAGAAGGCAGCAGTTAACATAGGTAGAACTGGTGACTAGGGTTGAATTTGTGCTGCTCAGTCTTGAAATTAAGAATCTTGCAACCCACGGGTAGTGCTATTATTACTATCAACAACAACAAACCAACAAAAGCATTTCACCAAATTAAGAATATATCAAACTAGGGTTGCAAGTAGACTGACCATACTAATTGTCATACATATAAAGGCTTATTAAAAGAATTTGAATAATAAACTAAGGTTAAATCACAAAGTAAGGATCAGGCTCAAAATAAAACTTTCTCCTGTCTGTAAAGGTCATTAAATACTGGAAAGAATTAATTAAGTAATAAAAAAATTGAGAATTCTTATTCCTTTAAGGATTTTAATAACAGAATTGGCATTGGTTTCTATGGCCTGACATAGCACAGGGCAAGGGGTTAAACTAAGCAGGTTCTTGAGAAATCTGTAGTGCTATATTCTAAGAATCAGGAGCATCACAATGAGCTCATAAATAACAGAGGTAGGTATATCAAAAAAATAAGAACAAGTGGAACATGAGTCTTAGTGAAAGGAAACATTTTATTTCCTTTTCATTTTTTTAGATATGTGGAAAATACATAAAAATGCCTGAGCAAATATTTGGAATAAACCCTTGCAAACCACACAAAGAAAAACAGAATTTTTTGCTAAATTCTTGAGTTCTTTTATTGGTGAGTTTTTGCCATTGGAAGGATAGTGTGGTTTTTTTATTAAATACCATTTTTCAATTTTTTTCTTGGATGACAACCAATAATCTAATTGAAAAGGTAATATGCACGTGTGTGTGCGTGCGTATGTGTGAGTTTGTGTGTGTGATTATGGCCAATGTTATTATTTTTAATACCTTATTTTTACTTTAGTAATATTATTTTTCACTAGAAAATATATGTAGAAAAAGAAAGTCACTTTACATGACAGATAACCACATCACTGACCTAGAGGTGAAAAACCTTCCCTCATGTTAGCTAAAACTTTTGATCTATCCAACATACCAACAACATTATTTCTGACAAGAGTCCAATGAATTTTAAATCTGGTCTCTATTAGCCATTTATAGCTATAAGCAATCCTCACAGGCAGCCTTATTCTATATTTACAAATCCTTTTGGGGAAGATTTCTTACTGTATCTTCATATTATCAGAATAGGAGAGAGACTGAATATAAATTTCTTTCAAAAAAATTTGTCCCTCGACACATGTAACCATATTCAAGACAAATTTGAAAAAGTAAAACTCATTCACAATCAATTGCCATTTTTGTAACAAGCAAATTCATTTGGGACTGCACTGATGGACATTGGTTGGATGAGGCAGCAAATGCACTAGCTGAATAATTTGGAATTTAGCCTGAGTAAACCTTCTTAGAGAATACAAAGTACTGGAACCCTGAGCAAAGAAAATGCCATGAATAAATTTCAGAGACTTTTACAAGGAGGAAAACATGCCATTCTGAAGGACAACTTCTTTTGTTTTTGACATTGCCAGAATAACCTTAACTGTAAGGACTTGCTTGGAGGCTAGAAAAGTCTGGCTAATGAAATAACAGCATTCACAGCTCTGGGTTGCAGTTTAAGGGGGAGAGAGAGGGAAATTACTGTGGCCTCCAGCAGTCAATGCTGTACTTTTATCCTTGGCTCTTTTACTTAATCACAGATATGCTTACAGAAGCTTGTAACAGAGGAAACGATCCATGGCCTGATCCGGAAAAACAAAACAAAATGAAACAAAACTATTATTTCTTTGGTGAGAATTTCTGTAATAATCTCATTATTATTTCTAACCTTAGGGATAGAGTTCTAGTTTAAAGGTTATAGCTTCAAATAATGTGGCTGAAGTGTAACTGATGGCCTTCAACACTTTGCCTTCATCCAAATTGTTATTTTAATTTTTTTATGCTAATAGTTATTAAAAAGCACATTGTGGAGCCATCATATATAAAATTGTCCTGGAGTTTGACAAGTATAGTGATCATCACCTGAAAAAAAAAATTCAAAAAACAGGAAAGAATTTTAAGAAATATAAACTAAGAAAATTATTGAATTATAATGAAGAAAAATGTAGAGAATTTCAACTAAGCTATACTAAAAACAGTATAGATTGACCTCCACCAGTAATTTAATTGCAGGTCTTTAATAATACTATAATTTCTCCTGTGTGTAAGAAATACCGCAATGAAGTATTTTTGGTATAACAGCAAAAAAATAATTTGAGTCATTCACAGTATTTCAAGTATCTGTATACTTGTATTAATGCATTGATACCATTCTCATAACATTTACTTCATCGTACTTGACACTACTAATAAAAGAAAAGAAAATTCTAACCTTCACCACAGAAATTGTTAATTTTATGTCTCAACCTGGCTAGACTATGGTGGCCAGTTGTTTGGTCAAACAGTTTAAATGTTTCTGTAAATGTATTTTTTAAATGTGATTAACATTTAAATCAGTAGCCTGAGTAAAGCAGATTATCTCCCATAATGGGGTGGCCCTCATCCATTCCATTGAAAGCCTCAAAAGACAAGACTAAGGTCCTCCAAACAAGAAGAAATTCTGCCTCCAGACTGCTTTCAGATTAAAGACTGGAACATCAGCTCTCCCCTAGGTCTCCATCTAGCCTGTCAGTCTGGTTTGAAGATTTTTACAGATTTGGATTTATTAGCCCCCACAATTGTATGAACCATTTGTTTAAAATCAATCAATCTCTCTCTCCATATATATTTGCATATATATGTATAGGGGTGTGTGTGTGTGTGTGTATATACACACATATATATATATATATACATGTGTGTATACATATACATATATATATATGTATATACACATATCTAAACACACACACACACACACAAACACACATATCTACACACCTACCACTGATTCCCAAGTGGTGGTACGCATACCCCCCAGGGTACATGCTGGTCTGTTCAGGAAAAATAATCCATAATGGCAGAAAAACAAGTTAAAAAAAGCAAAATGTTAGTTACAAAACAAGAAATGTTAAGTCTGAATCACCGTTAATGGAGACAGTTCAAAATTAGATCACACTAGTGAATGATTGGTGAGGGCATGGCTATGAACCCTTCCCCCAAACTGCTCTTCTACCAATCATTATTCACAGTTTCAGAACAATCCATTTGTGATGTTTCTAGAACTTCCCCAAATACATAAATATATCCGTAGCCAGGCTACTTGATCAATTTAGTTATTAACTGAGTACAAGTGAGTGTGTTGTCTTTAATCATGATTCTTTTCAAGTAGTTTTTGTATTTAATGTTTAAATACTTGATCATCATTATTAGTATTTAACTGTCTAATGAATATTGTAGAATTAAATCTTTGGTTTGTACTTTTAAGGTAATTTTTCTTCCCTAACTTATTACCCGATGCCCACTATTTTACATTAAGATAGGCACTGAACAAAAATGTCATCATTTAAAAACAGCTGTTTTAAAAATAAAGGGTACAATTTATAGAAATGAGTTTTTAAAAGAAACACAAGTGGGAAAAGGTTGCAAACTACTGATCTATCCTAGTTGTTCTGTTTCTCTGGAGAACTCTGATACAGGAGCTCATTCGTACTCATTGTGAACCTTCTAAAATTAAATTTGCCTCTTTTATTCCTTTTGCTAATGGGTATTATGGTCACTTACTTGCTTTTATATGTTTATTAATATTCAAAATTACGAGGCTTCACGATATGACATTTGTAGACCTTGTCCTTATTTTTTTATTGAAGAATTATTCATGGAAATTGCACTAAATATAGACATTGTTCCAGTACCTAAACATATAGGAATGAAAAGGATAGAAAACTTTTTCTCTTCAGGAGTTTTCATTCTTACATAGGCCAGTCAGGAACTACTGAAAAGTCACTGAAGTTTTAAAACACATTTTATTTTAAATGTTATCTAATGTTAATATAAAAGTTTCTATGTAAAATTAAGATGGTCTTCCTTTAAGCAGATCTATTTCATGACTGTATTTAATGATCTGAAAGTTTTTATCTAATATTTAGTATGTGAGGCCTGTCTAGAAAATAATCTAGCCATAAATGCCTGTAATTTTCATCTTACATGGCCAGACGCTTTCTGGACAGCCCTTGTACATATGGAATTGTAAGTATTTAAGAATTGTTCAAATAATTCATTATTTCCTTGACTCATTCAATATATATACATATATATTTTTATATGTCTACAAAGTATTTAGAACAGCTTGAAGAGAGGCCCAGCTATTGTAATTGTACTTTATATAGTTAATAGTGTAAAATTCAAAAGAAAGAACCAGATACATAGATAACAGTTTTTTCTTATTAAAATTTAAACTTGGATTATAATTTTGCACAGGAAATCACTTATTTTAAGTGGTTTTTATAAAGTAGTTATATTTTTAATTTGTATCTGGTTCCTAACTACTGCTACAGGCCCCAGTTGAGGCCTTCTTATTTATTAGGACTACACTGTCAGTGTTTGACAGATTCTTTCACTTCCAGGCTCTGCCATCTTAAATTCAGACTGTGTACTACATGAACATGTAATTCCTCTATTCAAAAACTTTCAGTGATTTTATATCACAGACAGAATACAATTCAGATTATCTCCACTCTCAATTTCAACCCTTTATAACATTCACATCTAAATCTCCAGTCCTAGACTAATTTCAATTGACTTATACTATGTTCATCTCTGCACATAGTACACACAGCTTACTTCCAGAGTTTTCTGTATGTATGTGTGTGTATACAATCACTTCAATTCTTTTATTTTTGCTCAAATTTCTCTCCTGCAAATGGCTGCCATTCAAAATTCAATATACTATTTGTGTTTTAAATTGCACTAACAAGCCTTCTTCAAAAGTTCTCTGAATTCATTTTTTTTGTTTCTTATACTCCAAAAGCACTATCATTATATCAGTCTTCCTTGCATTGAAACTACTTATACACTTGTCTTCCTTCTTTGTTCTACCATGACAAAGTAATCATTTGAGCTAAAGCCAACCCTCTTTCTTCTTAACTACAGGAACCATGTTCCATTCTATTTTGTATCACTCTGACTCATCATAGAATTGTCTGATGATTATTTGTAAAGTCAAGGTTCTTAGGGAAACACCTTACTTAATTACTGTTAACTTCAGATGTATGTCTAAAATAAATAATGTATCAATGAAAAGACAGATGGAGCTGGAGTAGGATGCAAAGAAATACAGTAGTATTCAGAAGAAAGTTTTTGGCTTAAGAAAATACATCATATTCTAGGTGGGTGTTTTATCAAGAAATGTGAGTAGTCTGAGATGTTACCGTGTGTGTGTTTGTGTGTGTGGGAGGGGGCGGGTATACTATATATGAGGGCTAACAGAAAAAATCCAGCCATAAATGCCTCTATTTTTTATATAACATGGCTAGATACGTTCCAGACGGCCCTAGTATACATATATATCCATATATACACATATGTGTATTTGTGTGTGTATACATGTATGCATATATTATATGTTCTTGATACAATCAAATCAACAGCCAGAGTATCAGTGGTTAGCACCCATCCTCCACACCTAGACCTACAGGCAAGGCAATGAAAGCCCATGAAAACTTCCTACATAGGAGTGGTGGGTTATACTTCATAAATGAGGGATGGGATGGAGAACAATGGATTTTCTGTTTTTATACAGGAAGGATGGGCACGCTTTCCTTTTCCCTCCTGGAAGAATGGAGAAGAAACTCTGCTCTTTGTAAATGTGATATAAAGAATCCTAGGCTTTTGTTCTAACCCTTTAAGTTGTAAATACATATCTTTAAGAGCCAGATAAGCCCCACTGTCTAAACAAAGAGATGTCTCCAAAACTGGGTGTCATCACATTGGCATGCGAAGATTTAGAAATAAGTGCTTCAGTTTTTCTGCCACCTACGAGTTTAATAAAGGGGTTTATTCTAGGCTGTAACCATTGACAATCTCAGGTAGTTAACAAAAGTTCTATTATTATTTTGGATGGGGCAACTAACTAGATAATTGGCTACAGCTGTAATTCTCAGGGTAGTGAAAACAAAAATGTTTCTGGAAGTGAAAGTAAACATTTCTTAACATTTGTGTTGTACACATTTCCTTATCTAAGGAGGCTATGGCTTTTCTCAGGGCACTGAGAAATCTCCACAGTTGGTTTATTACTGCAGGGCTAGAATAGTGTATTGAGATTTCCCATGGCTTGGATAAAACATTAATTAAGGTAAAGCATCTCTACATGCCAAGCAAAGTCTAGTTATCATTTGATTTTTTCCAAGCCATAGGGAAAAATAGGCGCTTTCCTAAAGTACTGATTTCAAGTCTCTTAGATATTATTTTCACCACATTAATGAATAAATAATCATTTCTTGATTACACAATTCTCTTAAAAATTGGGTAGAATAAGGCAGACCAACAAATACAAATCTAGCTTCTGGACCTACAAAACTAAAAACTAAATTTCAAACCTTGGTTATATTTTTGACTACAAGATAAAACTACCCTGAAGATTGGCTGACTAACCTTCAGATTTCTCTAAATTAACACATACAATTTTCTCCTTGAAATACTCCATGCTTTTCAGAATAAGTAAAATTTTTGACATGGTCAAATCAGTCTTCCTGGTTCACAAGATCTCCTTTCACAATAACATAGCCTTTAGACCTATACTGATAGCCAAGAATGGTCCCGGCCAAAATTGTTTTTAAAATGTTCATTCTAAGTATTTTGACTGTATTTGCAGGTGAGCCTCTTTTGTCGTAGGAACCACTTTTTCAGTCTCCAAGTTCTACACTTCCCATGACTTCCCAGAACTACCAATTTTCATTTCTAGGCCTGTGTTAACTATAGAGAGAGGCACCTAGCCAAATGTCTCACTCTATTTCCCTTCCTCTTCAATATTTTTCGGAGGTGTGTCATTCCTTATCAGGTGTATGTGACTCCCTGTGGTAACAAGGTGGTAGATGAACTCGTGGTTATCTGGTAATAAATGTTAATGCATTCATTGAAAGAACAAATGTGTACCTACCACATGCAATGTGAACGTCACGTGTATGGTTCCTAATTTTATGTATCTAATAGAATAACCTAGGAAGATACATGGTTAAATAGAAGACTCTTAATCCTTAATTGAAGGAACATTAGGAGTACTAGAAAGAAGGCATTTTGTACCTATTTGTGTGTTTGTGTGTGTGTGTGTGCATGTGCACACACATGCATAAATTACTTTTAATAAAGGCCTTCCTTGAACAAAAAGCACATCCAACTAGAATTCTGGGCTTTGTATAATACATATAAACCTGTCATATTAGTAGACTTGAAATTTGGCATTTTTTAATTCAGAAAACTGCTTCCAAATTGTATTATTCTAAAAGTAACTCTCAAAATTAGAGTTCATTATTTTTGTATCCCATTTCTCCTTTCAAGTTACCCATACCAGTAGTACCACATAGTTTTAGTTGTCTATAATAGTAACTTTTTCTAATCACAAAGAAAAATGCTAAATGAAGAAAAAATAGAAAATATCCATAAAGGATAAAATAATGTGCATTAGTACAACCATTAGTAATTCAAGTTTCATTATTTATCTTAATTAATGTAAAAAGTCTGAATAAATTATGTTTTACTTTTTTCTTCATATTTTACTTAAACTTCTTGTCCAGTTTGGTTATATATGAACTGGTTATATATGTGAATTTTACCGTCTCATAGATTTATCTTTGTTGGTATGTAGAATACTTTTTGATGACATTTTTGGTGACATTGTTGAAAATGTGGGCTATGAGGCTAACAAAAGACCACTAAGAAAAGATTCCCTTATTAATATTACAGTGAATGGCACTTTCAAAAAAATAATTTTACAACATTTTCTTAATTAACAAAAATACTCTCACTGAGACCAAAATTTTTTAGTAAAGTTCTGAATTGAAAAGATAATATTCTGCAAGTTCTAACAAAATATATACTAAAACTTCTGATTGTGATTTTTAATTATTATTTTAGATACTATATTACTCTTTTTCTACTAAAATAAAGGTAACTAAATCTTTAATTTATATGCTTATCTTTTCCTAGACCATTGAAATGATCCATAGTAAAGCATTTTTAATATTTGCCAAAAACTAGGAGTATCAGCATATAATACTTCAAAATATTTACCAATTTTCATGTATTAATGGTTAAAAATAGTGTTTTGCTAAGTTGGATAATAAAAGATTTGTAATGCTGATGTTTCACCAAAAATATTTTGTTCCTCTCTTAGTGTAAAAGCAAAAATCATCCAATTAACACTATTAAAAGATAAATTTTGTCATATCTAATAAACTCTCTTCAATATGAGTTTTCATATTCTAGTTAGATTCCTGAAATCTTTTCTCTCCTTAATTCGAAAAGTAGTAGTCACTTGACTTGATATAAACTTTAACTTATCCGTTAAGTCAAAAATAATGAAGAGATTAATTGGCAAATTAAACAAGCATTTCTTCTTATATGCAGCTCAACACTATAAATGCAACTCTCTAGAAAGCTGTATAAAAGGAGAAAACAACCTAAAAATATGTAGATTTTTCTTTTTTTCAACAGAAATAGCATGCTGAGTTTTGAAAACTCCAATGCCTATAGTTCATCTACGAAATTTTGAATATGTAGAACTGAAATAAAGACTATATGTATGTAAATATATATATATAAATTAGGGCTAGGGTTGAATCAGAAATTGGTGCATTTCCAATATAAGTATTTGTTGACCACTAAGTATGGATAATAGCAAATATCTTCATGAGAAGTCGTATTTTAAGAAAGCATTTCATCAGAGATTGGGAACAAGTCAAAATGGCCCTGAACACTTATTTCTACACTTTACTGGAGAAATATTACAAATATCACAAATAGTACTCATTGATCAGACTGAAAACTAGAATTTTCTCACAAAAACAAATGTAGAAATTTCCTTCTACTTTGAACTTTATAGACCTCCTATTAAATTTCTCCTAGGTAAAGGAGAAATAGAAACTGAAGTATAAAAATAATGGGGACAGAAAGAGCACTTATCAAAATTTATGAATTTAGTTTAAGGAGTGGAGGAGGAGTAAAATTCATTGTACTAAATACTTTTATCAATAAAAAAAATCAAACAAAAATAACTAAATTAAATGACTAACTCAAAAATATTATGAAAAAGAACAATGAAGAAAGTCAAAAAGAAGCACGATGAAGGAAATAATAAATAAGCATTGATGAATTAGGTAGAAAATAAAAAACAGTACGTTTAATTACTAAATAAAAATACTGGTTCATTGAAAAAATTAATAATATAGACAAAGCACTAGCTAACATAATAAGGAATAAGTAGAAGACACAAGTACACAGAAGAAGAAATCAAAGGAAGCAAATAACTACTAAAACAGAGGATATGTTTAAAAATCATAAGAGGTTAATACTTTGATGACCTCTAATGAAAAAAATATATAGATGAGATGGACAATTCCATAGGGAAAAGTGAAACATTAAAGTTGACCTTATTTGAGTTGTAATGCTTGAAAAGACCACTTTTTAATTTAAGAACTTTAGGCAATCCATTCACAGAGTACTTTCCTTTTATCGCTTCAGATCCACTCACCACCCTTCCTGATCTTAATATCTGCCCAAGGAAGTCATCCTCTATTGTCCACATTAATGGTCTCCCTTAACTTCTAATTTCTGCTAGTGTTCATGGATTTGGCCCCATAGATGTTTTTCTAAATCTGTTTGCATGGTTATATAATTTATTCTTCTAATTAACTCTAATAAAAAGATGGATTACAAAAATGAATTTTGAAATTTTGAATCTTTCTTTCATTCCTAGTATAAACACCATTAAGTTATGATATATTTTTATTGGTATTTTTATTGATCAACTGGTTTCTATTTGTCCTGGGATCAGCCAGAGGTTTGGACAACTCATAGGCTCAATTCACCAAGTACCATGGGACGACTAGTTGAACCCATCTATGGGCATATGGTCAGAGAGAAAAACTGGAAAACAGGACTCAAAAGATCCTGAACCAGGATTCAGGGTATTATTCTCAGATGTCACTGCCAACACTAGTTGGCCCCAAGTACTAGAGTGGAATTAAGAAGTGCTTCCCTGCCCAGGTTTGAGAATGGTATACTTACAGCAGCTACTTCCAGACTCCATATTATTTTGGTATCTCGGAACCAATATTATGAGTTTCCTTCAGAGGTGACAGCAGCAGTGTGGTAGCACCTTATTTTCCAACTGCTGAGCTCCAGCTTTGTAGAGACCCTCTTTGAGATTGTAGCTTTGGAGCATCTCAATCTCTTCCTCTCTACTCCAGTCCTAAGGAAGGTTACCTGTGCCCTAAAGTTATCTTGGGGTGACCTCAGTTTTTTCTTATTGCTCATTAAGTGCTTCAATACCTGCATTAACAATTTCCTTTATTTAATTTCCTCTACTAAAATTAAATTTCTATTTCCTTGACTCAACTCTGACTGATATTCATATGAATAAAGAAATGATTTCCTTATTAGAAGCAACTTTCTAAAACGGTTCAGTGTAAAACAAGTGTGCTATGGTCTAATAGTTTATGACTTATATCTGAAAACTGGTTTGATTGGGACAGAACCAAACATCATACTCTCTTAGTTTTAAGGTAAATTGGCTAATAGATTTGAAAAGCAATATGAGATGGGGAAGAATTATTATGGAATAATAATGACATATAATGGGCTACTATGTGTTTAAATTAAACTCATTTCTGCAAAAATTTGTTAATATTACTGTAGGTTATTAATTTAAATTATACATTAAATATCACACAATATTTTTATTATGCTCATTTCCCTACCATAATCAATTCAATCAAAACTTATAAATGGATATTGATGCTTCACTATTTAATTCCTGTGTTTCTGTCAGTGTTCTCCAGTATTTAAAAGCACTAGGATAGAATCACTGAAAGGTACCGTCTGGAGAATGTTCTACAAATGTGGTAATTAATGAAGTTGGATTTTAAACAAAGGAGTTTTATTATATATGATCTAGCTAAGGCTCTTCTATGTTTTATTTTTTTAATATTGCCTTTGTTGTAATGAAGTAGAAATAAGTATTAATGGGATTAAATATGCATCACTCCATACCCATAACCATGTATTTTTATTTAAAGCATCAAACTGGCATCAGTTAAGTTTCCACAAAGAAAGGTGAAGATAACCTTTTTTCCTTTATCTCAGTTATTTAAGTGGAAGAATTGCATCCACAGTATTGACAAATTATATAGAACATCTGCTCACTATGGTGAAGAACTGTGGCATCTTTTATTGTGCTTCCTGCTATTTCTTGTGATAATTTCAAATCAAAAACTACAGTTCTACTTACCAGATGAGAAATTGTGTAGACAGTACATTCTCTCACACTATAGTAATCAAAATAATGATAAACTGTAAAACTGCAAACTGAAAAATGTCAAGTACCTTGTCTTGTTTGGCAAAATGATCCTGACTTACAGGTGAAAATGAGAGCACAAAACACAACCATTTGAGTATTTATTTACCTTATTCTTTGAGTTATCTCAGAAACCACAGAAATCCATAAAACTAGAATCCAGCTAATGAGTGGCAGAAATTTTTTTTAAATAACTTACTTTCTGGGATAAATATTTTTGTTTCTTCCTAAAAATATTTTATCTTCATATTTATCAATTTTGAAGTAAAAATAAACTTCAGTTTAGTAACTCTTTATAGGCAATTTATCTAAATAAAAAAATTATGTGTAATTCTACATTTGCTTAATATTTAGACTATATTGATTCTGTAAATGGTAAATAATAGACAATTACTTAGTATCACCTATAAAATATAATATAGATTATTTAGAAAAATTAGATCTGAGTTATTTTAAGTAAACGGTTTGCTTAGTAAAACTAATTAACAGAAGAAATTTACTCTCATGATATAAACTATTTCTGCCTACTATTCTCAAAGTACTTTGTGAATAAAATATTTAAGTTTAACAGAAGTGCAAGGTAGGAGCGTTCCAAAAAAATAAACAAATCTAGCCATAAATGCCTCTATTTTTCCTATTACATGGCTGAATACTTTCTGAACAGCTCTCATATATAACATCTCATGAAAAGTCAAATATTTACCAAAAAGACTCAGATTCATATATCTACCACACAAATAAAATGCACTATTTAGAGACAGAACCATATCAATTGAATTTTATCATATAACTTTTTTTATCATACAATTTTGTAAGTGCATATACTACTATGGTATAGACACTGAATGTTTTCTTTTATTTTTATCTACTCTGAAAAAAAATGCTTATTACATGCCTAAAAATTTAACTACTTGAATTATAGTAAAGTACATCTTTCCATTAACTTAGTTAATCCATTACTACTTTTTACTGAATAACTTAATTAAAATAAATTTCAAGTGAAGGAGGTTAAATTATAATAAGTATACTGAAAATAAATATGTGGGACTTTATTATATTGCAAAAGTATGTGCGAGGGCTGCCCAGAAAAGATCCAGCCATAAATGCATCTAGTTTTCATATTACATGGCTGAATACATTCCAAACAGGTCTCATATATACTTTATTTTTAAGTTGACATAAATATATACATGAATTTTAAAGTCTATGTAGACTTTTGTTTCTGATCAAGATGTAGTAATATGAACAAAATTTATCTGCCTGCCTGAATCAGCAAATAGACATAATATATGAAACAATGGTTTTTAAGACATTGCACATAGGCAATACAGAAAAGTGGTCATTGTGAGGTGGGAAACAAACATGGTACACATGATTATCTCAGCATACATTCTTCAGAATTTTCAGGGTATGTTGCAAGGAGCAGGATCTCAGGAGGATTAAAGCAGACTTCCTGAGGAGACTGAGCTGAGTAAAGTACTTCAGTTTGCAGAGGACTGGAGAGAAGAGATCAGCACTGAGAGAAAGCTCTGGAGATCTGCAAAGGGTATGCACTGAATACTTACAAGAGCACCAGTCTGTGAATGCATGAAAAACAACTACCTGAAGACAGAGGAAGAACTTTCTGAAAAGATTAGAGCAAACAATGTCCAGGATACACAGGACCAGAAACAGTGCCTGATAGATCAGCCCTCCCATAGACATAACCACTCAAATCTACTAAGTAAATCATTTTGAAAGTTGAAAGCATCCTGGAAATATAGTCGAAATTATCTAATATAAGTCCTTCAATAATCTAATACATTATTAAAAGACTCTGCTAATTACAAATCATTTTCAGAAATAGTTACTTAAAATATTTGATAAGTTTCATTTCTTTTTGAAAGAAATTTATTTGTAACATGAGAAAAGGAAAATTATTTGCAAATACCTATTGTATGTATCTAAAAATGTATTAAAACTTTGGAGTTTCCTTCTTAAGATTTGAGACCTTCTTCTACTAAAACAATTCAGAGATAGATGTCATGAATGGTCATGTGTGAGGATTTCAAGCAAGATCACAGAATGCAGACCCTTTTAAGTTGTTTTAATAATTTATATTTATGTAGCGTGATTCCATTCATTACTGAGATCATTTTAATGACAGACGGAGTACTTGGATTTCTCAGTTGATGTATCCCATGAAAAGAGATAAAAAGAATCTAAATTCACAAAATATATAGGTTATCTCAAATTTATAAATATCTTAGCAAAAATAAATCCAGAATTAAATTTCATGATCAAAGCAAAACACCCCACTTTCTTCAGTAATAAATATAAGTATAAAGCTTGCTAGGTCATTATACAGAAGGGTAAGAGAAACATAATTTCTTGTAAATTGCAAAGAGCTATATTGATTTATTTATATCAAGACTGTCATTCTATCAGCTAGGGAAACATGTAGAAGCTGAAAATGTGACTAGCATACTTAATATAACCACCGTAAGAAGTAAGCTTTATTTCAGCCAGGTATTGTCACTTTTTAATGATGGTGTTGTCTTTAAAGTTAAACTAAAATATATGCAGATGCATACCAAGATACGCAGAAAGAAAAATAGAGAGAGAGCTCTGTTTGCACAATTTTAAATATGTACAAAATAATCTCCTAACAAGATTGTTGGGGGATATGAGAGAGGGTGGTGATTGCAGGAAAAAAAAGTGTAAAAACAATATGAAAACACTTTTTAAATTTAATTTGAATGTATAAATTTCATTTCATATATGTGTGTATTCATTTAAGTGTGTATGTGTATTTCTACTTACGTCAGTATTTTTCTTCACTCCATATTTACCACAGAAACTTTAACATTATCTAAATTATTTTTAGCTATAACAAATGAACAGAGAAAATCAAATGTTTAGTACACGTGCCTAGGGAATTCAGGCATAAAAATTTCAAAGACATTGAGGCAACACTTAGTATATAAGACATTTTTGAACAAAGAAGAAAAGAAGAGATTGGGTATTACATTTCAGAAGTGAGAATGGGTGATATACAGGGAGTTGAGAAATTGCAGAACCTATACTGCAGGAAAATTCTTGCTGGGCAATTCAAACAATGGGACACAGTGGGTATCCAGCTACTAGGCTTAGAGTCTTTTGAGTAATGCTTGGGTAAAGATTCTTATGGGGATTAATCCTAGGCTCCCTTCCTAAAAACTGGATTGGTCTGTCTGAATCTCTTCAGGAAAGGGCAGGGGACAGGGGTGTGGGTGGGGGTCTAAACAGGTCTTTCTGAGCCTGGTTTCTTAATAAACACCTTAAAGTCAATATCCCAAAGGGCAGCATCAGGGTGGCAAAATTTTTGTTACCTTCAGAAGTAATTCAGAATATATTAGGTTTGAAGTTAAAGTAATATTTGAATGTGATGATTTACAATTTTGGGAATGTGTATGGTGGGGGGGGGTGGGCCATGGCAGCAAATATAAGAACATTTCAAATGTATCTAAAAGGGAACGAGACTAAACCAAACCCAAATAAAAACAAACAAGCCATAACCAAATTAAATTATATACTCTAAAATCCTTACTCCTTCATCCTAATCATGGAAATCCATAAATAGCAGAAATTCAAAGGGGTAGAAAGAAGAGACTGCACAGGGATTGAGATTGTCATCAATATTTCCAAAAGCCTTTTCCCACGGGGGACTAGTCTCATGACATATTCATAATTTTTAAAGATTACAAGATGATATTGATGGATTCAGCATAAAATGGCTCCCAATCGGCCATCTTAATCCGTTGACCTCTCCTTCCCTTCCTTTGTCTTAAGGTGACTCACCTTAGCTCGGGAAACTGAAACCTATCCCTGACCAATCAGAGGTAGCCTCCTATACTTCCCTCTGCATTTTGCCCACCAAACCGTCCTACCTATATAACTACCCTCCCAAGGTCAGAGCTGCTGTTCTCCCATTGCGAGACAGCCCAGCAGGTCATTTAATAAAGCTTGTAACTACCGCCCGGTGTTTCAGCTCTTTTCTATCAGATATGATATGGGCCAAGCAAGGCATCCCTCCCCCACCTCACTATAGACTCCTCTTCCCTAGTTCTTTAGCTCTCAGCTTCACCTTTTCTTTCTAGTCATAAGTTTAAATCACTTTCTCTAATCAGTTTTCCTTTAACTCTAACTTGAGCAATAGTTGACTCCTAACTGGAATCATAGAATGTCTTCATTCTGCCTCCTGCTTTAGACAATTACCCCGAAACGTAAACAATGGCCTTTTAGCCTGCATTTTCCATTCTTTGCCCAGGCTTGAGTTAATTACTCAGAGAAAAATTTGTTAACTTACGTTCCCCAAATCTCTTGCCTTCAGCCCTGGTTAGTCATCCTAAAATTTGTGATATGTGATAAAAAAAAACTTTACTTAACTGGGTATGCTAGATGTTAGCTAATCATCCTGGTGACTGTGAATCTGTGTTTGTTAATTGTATCATGCCTAGGGTATTCCTAGATAGGTGGTGGCACCTGGGTGGTTGGTGGAGATCAAAATCAGGAGGATGCAGACTCCAAAGGACTAAACAAATCTGTCTTTAGCCACCCTATGGTGATGGCTTTGAGGCCTATCTTTCAGGCCAATGCTTTTGAACTTACTAACTGGGTCTGGTTCTCCTTATCTAGGGGCCATTGGGATGCAAATGTCACCTGGCAAGGAAGGCTTCAAGCCCTTCCTGACTGAAGAAATCAACACAGTCTCCTGGGCAGATCTGGAGACCCTTTCCCCCATTTAGAATAGATAAGGTGAGAGCTCCATGGATCCCCAATAGGTAGGGACAACAACCATCCTCAGCAGGAAGCAGATACAAAAGATGAGACCTCCAGCCCTCAGCTTCCCATGGAGATTTGTGGGGATCACGTTCTCTCAAGAGAATGTGAAGAAGGCAGATAGAATAGGGGGAATCTTGGGACCCTTCCAATGAGACTCGCCCTGCTAGAATAGTCATGGCCTTGATACAACTCTTTCACTAGTAATCCCTGCCCCAGAGTAGGCAGCCACAGGAGGAAGTTCCAGGCAAATACAAGGAAGTTAGAGGACACCAGTTTGGGCCAGTTCCTAATGCCTGCGGGGTGAGAGTTACAATGAACATCTCATCTGGGCCTCATTATACCATCATTGTAATACATACATATGCCTGAAGTTCATTAATATTATAACAAACTGAACTCTGGGAAAGGGCATGCGCAGTTAGAAGGAGTGATATAATAGACCCCTTGTCAATCAAGAAACTCTACACCCAGAGGTGTCTCCCTTAAAGACGTGGAAGAAAATAAAAGTACCAAAGCCTCCTTGATCAGGGGGCTCTTGAGCCATTTTCCTGCTGGAGACCACTCCTACCTCTTAGGAGTGTACTTTCTCTTCAATAAACTATCTCTTTGTTTCACCTCTGTACTTTTGTGTGTGTGTCATTCAATTCTTTGCTCAAGATACCAAGAACCTGGACATTGACTTCACGCTGACGGGGACACCCCATTTTCTGGTAACAGATATACATTTGAAAAACATTACCTACATTTTAGATACAATAAAAGGTTTTTGGTGATTTATAATTTTTATTCGTGTATTAGCATATCAGCATACTCCACAGTAGAGAAATTTCCTTATTCAAATTAGAATATACTGCTGTCATTTAATCATAGAAACTTTTTAAAAATCATACTAAGATCCCCTACTACGTTATTAAATTTAGTTTTAAATCCTAGCTCTAGAAATCATATTCTACTCTCCTTCTATACATCTCAGAGACCTAGCCTTTCCCAAATCTCCCAGATAATCAGGAACTTTGAAGGCAGCAGAAGACAGTACCCCAGACCTGCCTAATGCTAACATGGTCTGGACCTCTGCCAGGCAAAGTTACGTTTCAGTTCCTGAGCCCTAAGAGGACTGACCCCCTGGTTACTTTCCCATGAAACTTGAGAAAAAGACTACAAAAAAGACCTCAAAACTATCTTCAAGACCTGAAAAATTATTCATTACCCTTACCTCACCTCCGACCAGTCAGCTCCCAACACAACCCTAATCCCCTAACCTATGAAGTCTTGTGATTTTTCTCTATGTAATCTGTAACCAACAGGTCTTTGAGGAGCCAGGTCTTTGAGCACTTAGCCCACCTGTGTCTCTGGGCTTGGCGCCATTTCCCTAAATAAATCTTTACTTTCTTTGCTGCAAACTCCTGTTCCTGTTTCCTTTGGCTTTAATGAGCATAGGCAAATGAACCCTCTTTAGTTCGCTAACATAAATATTTTAAAATTATCCCTTGGCTTTAGCTATGATAAAACACACTTTGGGAAATACTGCTTTAGGTTAATCTCTGACAGTGAATCATTCCATTTCTATAATATTACTCAAGTTGCTTTTTCATAAGAAAGTATAGATCTGATTCAAAAGAAGCAAAAATTTACAATGTGCATGTTTGAAGTTTTTTTAAATGTAATAGTAGCTAAAAGGGTACATGGTGCACTTATTTATATTAATTTTCCTATATGATTTTTGATACCACTTGCAGTACAGGAGTCTAAAAAGAAGCAGATTCTCCATTGAGAAATCATAATAACTTGCAAATTCAGTAGGTCACTAATAAATAGTTCTTACATGTATACAAAATAAAATCCAAATAAATTGCTTGCTATTTGGCCATAAGAACCAAAGAAAGATGCCTGAAACCTATGTAATCCTTGCTAACAGATGTCACCCCAATAAGTCTAACAATAAAAATGAATTAGAAGAAAGAAAAAAAAAAGAACCAAAGAAAGAGCTTGCAGGTTTTATTACATTTGAAGCATGTCTTTGGTCCATAGTTTGAGAATAAATTTTAGAGATCAACTTTAAAACATTAGGCTAGATTAGAGAATCTTAGTAATTTATTGGTTAGAAATACCAGAGTTCATCTGGGCCTGAGGTTTTAAAAAATTAATCAGTCCTGCATTATGTAAAACAATATTTTGTTATTGACAAAAATGTGTAAATATTTTATTAATAGTAAACTGCCACTGTTTATAAGTGATTTATTTCACAAATGTGATCAGATGAAACATTATAAGTTTTCGCTCCTCTGTATTGACATATTGTCTTAAGTGGAAGAAAATAAATGAAAGAGGTTGTGTATTGAATCCAATATAATTTGAGCTCTATTGTTACAATACATCATACAGGTAAACTTTATCTGTTGTGTGAATTACTGCAGGAAACACTGAAATCCAGGACATAGTAACCTACTTTAAGACATCCCTACCACATGTAATTATGTCTATTACCCCATTGAAAATTTCTCATCTCCTTTGCAGCTGTATCACACACACAATATTGAAAGCATGCATGGCATATCCTGTGGATTGTTTGCTCTATTACCACCTTCCTTCCATAGCCCTTTCTGTATTCTAAAGTCTGGACACTTGAAGTCCATTTTCCAGGCCCTGGCTACCTGGGTTCTGGAAGTGAGTTTCATTCTGCAATTGAATACAGAAGTCCACGTGTGATTTTGAATGTAAGTCAGTAAAGGTTCTCTTCCTGACTACTCTTGTTTTTCTACAGGTATGTGAAGTCATAGAGATCCAAATGACAAGAGGATGTTGCAGCTTTCAAAAGCCACCACCAGATTCACAGGCAGCTGTGATGACATAAATAAAGAGGAAAGCTGAAAAATGGCATTCAAGCCCCAGCAGGTCCTGTGGCTCTGGTGGTTCCTTGACTCCTACTCTACCACACCTTCCAATAATTTCCTAAGCATCACATGCCCTGCAGGTAATCCATTTCAGCTTAAAATATCAAATGTGGTTTCTGAGGCTTACCCTGAACCAGGATTGATGTAGTGAAAATGACATACAACCAAAACGTTACAGGAAACGTTTTAGGTTCCATATTAAAAAATGTGGACAAATAAAATTATAACTGAAAATTATTAAAATGCTAAAAAATTTTAGTTTTCTTTGCAATGCATATAAAAATACATGTGCTTCCATTTTCTATAAAAGTTGTTTGGAAAATATTAAGGATGAAATTTTATTTTCTCAAAAGTGTGTTCAGTTTTTGTTTATTTTTACAATCATATGTTGTTTTCTTCACTTAAGAGATAAGAACTATGTGTCTTGTCTCCACATCATTATCATCAATAAGTCTATTTTTATTCTCTGCTTAATCTAAAATTAGAGGATAATTGTTCAAATTGTTTTTTAAAAGAAAGCAATTAATGTAGTTTATAAAGATGGCCTGAATTAAACTAGGATTATTTCAATAAAAATATGAATTTAAAATAAGCTTCAGGTTTTAAACTATCTTGCATGTTTGCCTCATTTAATAATTCTAAAATTATACACATACTTTGTAAAACATATTCTCATATGTTATATAACTCTATATGACACTATAAGTAACTGCTATTTTGCAGAAGAGAGAAAAGGAGACCTGGTAGATTTAAGTGTTTTGTACAAACTAGTTGGGCAAGAGGCACAGCTAACATTTCAAGCTAGGTAATCTGAACTGAGTCACATAGTGCTTCTATTGCATTGTGATAACTTCTGGTATGTATTAAATTTTAACTGACTGACGTGAAATTATGAACAAAAATGAAAACAAGAACACTCAACAAAAAATTGAAAGTACATTACTATCTCAGTGCAGATTTAAGTTAAATTCTCATTTAATGAATGAAATTCGTATTTAGAAGGATAAACACTGAAAAAATGTAAGTACATACACATACATGCAGACATATGTATATATACATACACATGTAAATATATACATATGTATACATGTGCGCATATGTGTTTGTGTGTATTTTTGGCTGAGAAGTTGTTCTTTCTTACCAAGCTATTAGTATGCTGTCTAAATTATGTTTTCTGGAAATTTTTATGTTACTTCAATTTAAAAAAGTCAAATCTAATCAGTCATGTTGTATATTACCTGAAGAAATACTAAATTGATAAAAAAAAATTTTTTTAAAGGAATATCTTTCAAAGAAGCTGAGAAATAAGGTGAGTTAGATGTTTATCTTGTCCGTGGCCTGGGGAGAGCGTGCCATACCTGTGAATACAAGTATCCCATTCGGATGGATTAATAATGAAGTCAGATGCAAAAACACCTAGCATAACTTGAGAATCAGGTATGGGGACAAGGAAAGCAGTTCCTTTCCTTATTTTAATAGCTCTCTCTTTCTTTATCTCCCCATCCCCTCATCATCATCACCATCAATGTCATCGTGGTTATTAGTACCACCATCATTCTATTTTAACTGATCTGCTTCAGAGAGAGTATATTCTACTTAGCTTTGACACTCGTGGTAAGTTTAGGAGAGTGAGTTCTGCTTCCTGAGAAAACAGTTCAGGAGGACTGGAGTTGTCCAGAGAACTCTGTGACTAGAGAGGTAAATTCATTTTATTCTGGGATGAATTATCAGTGAACTAGTTCGATCACAGGTCTAAAGCCACACTCTTCAATTGCTTTTTAAAGTAATACAAGTATGATTGAATTATATATAGATCTTTTAATTATTTCTGAGTTGTGGAAGAGGTATAATACTGTTTCTTCCTTAAAACTTTCAACATACAGGACAACCACAGGCCTGGAAAAAGAAAAACAGGAGACTCTAGTCGTCAATTCAATCACCTTCCCTTTCATATTTTCATTCCGTAATACTGTATCTGAGAGTATCTTCATTGCCTTGAACATCTTCCAATTTACCCATTTTCTTACCCATTTCTCCCCTGGATATTTCACCACTGGAGAAGTAGAGATGTATTCAGAAGCTGCTTGCCTACAAACTTAGTACTGACTCTCCAAATGTAAAATCCTTCACTAAAATATTGTGTAGAAAAAATTTTAAAATAGAATATATGTTATGCAAACAAGAATCGTGACAATGTGTTCAGAAACACAAAAGCAAAGCAGCCACTTTTAATACTGTTGTAAGAGTAGCCAGAGAAGCACATTTGTACTGAAAGATGATAAAGCTTAACATAATAGGTCATTTCTGGCTTTGATTTCTAGAATGTATCGGTATTCATCAAATGCATGTTAAGCTCCCTAGAGATACACAGGCACAAGAATTATTTACCTAAAACTATACTCCGTTTCTTCACAGAAAAGCATGAAAGATTTTTCATATTCTGTGTTTATTAGGGTCAATAACTTGGTTTCTAGGTAAAAGTCTCCAATATAACCAGGAAATCAGAGCAAATAGGCCAATGAATGAAACAAGTAGGAAGATGAAAATATAATATTTTGAAATATGTTGTCATAACGTCTATGCTAAGGGTGAGTTAATTATAGCTAAAAGATGAAAGACGCTTCCAGAGGGATCGTCCAACAGGTTCAAAGGTTATTTTTCAGAACCTTTTATGTGACAAAGATCACCTAAAGTCCAGGAAGCCAAGAACAGCAGTATGTGTTTTTTTGGTTTGCATTTTTTTTTTTTTTATGTGGGTGGTTCCCTGGCTGGGAATCGAACCCAGGCCCACTGAAGGGAATTCCTAATACTGGAAAGAATTCAATTATATTTGTGAAATTTTAACAGATCATTTTACTTGGGGATATTAGTAGCACTGATTAATATTAGAAGGGCCTAATATGGTTTTAACATATAAAAAAATCCTAATGTATTTATTCATTAGAAAGGAAGACTAGAGCAAGGAAAAGTTAAAAAGGTAAAAAAAGAAAATGACTTTTTCTATTCTTTTCTGAACAAGAGATATGTAAGCAACATTCTATTAGTGATTTAGTATTTATAATGGCTCTAGGTTTTAATTTAAAATATTTACATATGATATGCACATGAGAATAGCACCATACTAAATTGATTTAAGACAGGTAAGGTAAATAGATAAATCTCTTATTTTAAACGTTTATTAATAAAATATTAACACAGAAACAGAAAAACAAAAATATCAAATAACTTAGAAAATTGATGCTTGAATACTTAACACTGAATCTGTCCGTCCAAACATGTGTATGCATATGCTAATATTTTGTTATCTTCCCCTCTTGGTGTTACTAAGATCTTTGGGCTACTTTCCCCATTTACTCTATGGTTCATATTTGCCTTAGGGCATGGTAAACTCCTGTAATCTCTTGTTAATAAATGAGATTACAATAATCATTTAACTATGATCAACACTGATCATAGGTATGGGGTATAATGGTGGTACCCTTATTTAATGTTCCAAATAAATTTTAATGAATAGAAAACACACGCCCAATTGCCCAAGGTAAAAACCGCTGAGTTTTGGCAGTCTCTGTGAATAAAACTCCTGCCTTTTCACCCTTCTGTACCCCATACAAATATTTCCTAAGTATCTGTTCACTGTTTAAAAATTATAATTGCTAAAGATCAATACGGGAAGACATCTATGGTTCTTACTGGAATAAAAAAAATTGTTATTTTTCATTTTAAAAGTACAATGTCAAAAACCCAGGAAAGAACTAAAGGAAATAAGCTGTTCTTAGTTTTCTATTGATTTTTCTGATATAAAATACATATAAAATATTAAAATAAATGTACCTATTATTCACTCACACACAAAGTATGCATTAATTAACTATTTTTCCTTCTTCTTATGGCAACAATGGCATTTAATAAACAGGTCTGAGATATTTTATATTTCAATTACACTAGTTATTCAATATATCATATTAAAATATTTCAATTTTAATAAGATAATTTTGCCTGGATACAAACTAAAGGAGTAAAATTAACAGTTCAGGAAAAAGCAACTGTATTTAATTTTCTATGCTAATTACTTAGCTGCATTTGATTTAAAAGATGCAGTCAAGCTTTCTCCAGTTTCCAAGCATACAATCTTCTGTATTCTTTCGCCAAATACTGCCATCACTTCTCCAACTATAATATATCCTTGGTATCTTATTCAGAATATCCTTTGTATCTTATCTTAATGATTTTGCCTTCTTAATTTATCACATAATTTCTAAAAATGTCTTCTTCAAAGTGACTTCCCATTACCTTCTGAAGGCATCAGGTCCTCCATGAGTCCAGGAAAATATTTCTTATACCAGTTTTAGTTAACACAGAACCACTACATCATTCCAGTTTGTAGTATTGCTTATGGGTGACTACTCTGCATAGATATTTTCACTATCGTAATCTCACATAAAATATGCAAAATTATCATTCAGTCCACGTAAGTGAACATATGTGACCTTATTTTTTTATATTTAACCTCCTTTAGAAAAGAGGACTGAGGTCCACAAGCCTACAATTTTCCTTTCTACTCTTCAGGGTTTGCCCTGCATGTAATAACGAAGTATAGTCGTGTAAGTATCTGAATATATTAATTGAACAAATATTCTTCTTATCATAAATATGATTTATCATTTTTGAAACATTATCTGAGATATTTCATGGAACAAATGACCCATATAATTTATACCTGTGAAAGATCTCAAATACACTTTCCGGAATTGTTATCCAATAAGAATTTTAGTATAATAACATACCAAATATATTCTTGATATGTTAGAAACAACATTGAACACAAGGTACTTGAACTTTTTTTTTTAAACTTTATTTTTTTTATTTATTTATTTATTTATTTATTTATTTGCTTTTTGGTATGTGGGTAGCTCCCTGACTGGGAATCGAACCCAGGCTGCAGTGCTGACAGCGCCAACGCCGAAGCCTTAAGTCACTACACCATCAGGGAACTCCCAGGTACTTGAACTTTTGAAAACTGATAGTTTGGCCGCTAAAAAAAAGAATATTTAATGTGTTAAGGATTTCATTTTAATTAATTTATTCAGTTAAAAACAACACAGACTTAAGTTTAAAGAATTTAGATTCTACCCATAACTGCTTGTGTGACCTTTGGAAAATTATTTAATAAGTTGTGACATATTTTCTTTATTCACAATATGAGAGATTTGGACCAGATGATCCCTAGGATGCTCTCTAGATTTAAAATCCTGTGACTTTATAAAATTTCAACAAACATATGAATTCCACCTGATATTCCTAGTGTTCTAAGTATTGATATGAGGCAAAGGTATTAACTCAACTATGATTTTACACTTAAAATTCATAAAAAATATGAATATATTTTACACTGAACATTATCTGAAGATTTACAATTTAACATTAGAGTTTAGCACGCCGAGTGGCTTATTTGTGTATGTATGTACATACATGTGTGTGTGCGTGTGTGCGTACATATGTGTGTGTGTGCATGTGTGCTTGTGTGTAAAGTGGTTGGGGAAGAATCATCAAGAAAGAAGATATTGCAATCTACATAATTTGTTCTCAAGTCACATTTTTAAATTTGGGAATCATCCAAAGGGCACCGTGTACATTGTTTGTATAAATTCCCCATTTCACTTTACTTAGCCTACTATATTTAACTTTGATTTTCCCACTTCTGTTTTAACTATTTTGTTTATACCTTAAACATCAATACTCTTAACCAATAAAGCTAATAACATTTTTTAATAACATTTTTATAGTAAAGAATAAGTACATACAGATTGAAAGGAAGGAAATGGTATTTTATAAATTCTTCTAACAATTTTCTTTCTATTTTCTGCATTCTTCATATTCTGAAGGTTATTGCAAACTGAAATGATTTGGTGATAATTGGTTATATTTATTTGGCAATCGCTTAGCAATGGTAGAAACTGAATGAGATCACATGAAGCGTGGGGAGTGTAAATTACAATTTTCAAATTTGAATTTTTTTTAAAGCCTAAAGAAAACCAGGGAATTTTCCGAAGCAATCATTCCAAAGGGATGCCAAAGTTTTATATTAGTTTGCTCTCCTTTAGAGAGGTAATCTACATGTAAATACAAGAGACTAGTCTGAACAGTCAAGAAACTATCTCAAAGGCTTTGAGTACATTTATTTACACAACAGATTATCCAAATAGTGAGGCAGGTGATAGACTGGAGGTGTATAGTTAGAAATTGGTTAGAAGGGTAACAACCCTTCTTCCTAGGAAACCTAGAAATGTTATAACAGGCAATTAGATTTCTACTGCTTTGTCCCTTAAAGGAGATTGCTAATAAACTTTTAAAACTCAACAACATATTCATGTTATAGTATTTTTTCTTTCATATTATCAGAGATGAAGAGAGCCTAAATATTAAAAAATAAAGATAAGTATGTAAATAAATAAATTTTGTGTTAGTAGGTGGGAGAGAATTTGAATCAGTAAGACTTTACTTAATATTGAGTAATATAAAAGAAAGAAAAATAATTTGGGCCATGGACATATATAACAGAGTACAGCTTGGCCCACAAAGAAGCCAAAGGCAGGAAATAAGTGAGGCAATAAAGAAACAATAGAGGAACGTTCTTCAAAAAGAAAGAAAATAGCAACACATGGATAAAGAGGTGGAGACAGAAATGTATCAAGTTAGAGGGAAAGGAAATTAAAAACTCCACACCTCTAGGGACAGATGAGAGATTTAAGTGTTGGGAAAAATTAGAAAATGGAAGATCTTCCAGCTTTGTATGTTTAAGGTTAGCTGCTAATAGTTCTGAGCTATAATAGCTTTTGGTAACCTGCTTCTGTTCTTTGTCAGAAGTGATCATAAGACTGAAAATATTAAAACACAATCAAGTTGTAGAAAACTGAAGCCCAATGCTAGAGAGAAAAATGTAATAAAAGAATCTATTCATCTTAGTCAAGAAAAAAAAAAACCCTCAAATTCAATAACTATAGCATGTTTGTATTCTCTGAGAAATCATAAAAGCAGTACAAAGACTGGATATGGGGAAATAATCTCCCTTTTTGAAACAGGGAAGATACATTCCACAATCCACAAGCCAGTAACCATGACAGTAAATTCATATTAAAAAACAAATCCAAAAACTTCTATTGTGAGTGCCTACAGTAAAAAGAAATGAGTAAGGGACCTTGTGTCGTCTCCCTAAAACCAATGATATAAAGCATATTATTATCATTTGATTATTTCATAGTTTTTAATGGTTATAAAATTGGAGCACTGTAAGATTAGAAATTTAATAAATCCCATACAACCAGTAAATGGCACATCCTGACCTAGAATCTAGTTCTCACCTTCAAATCCCATGCTCGCGCCACTCTTTCACAACATACCTCTTGACTTTGGAATGTTGTCTGTGACATTGGAGATGCAAGGAATTCATAATGTTTTATTTTTTTTCAATACATTGTAGAGTGTACACCGTGAATCAGTTGCATGTTGCTGTTTAACAAGCCAGCACAGAAATGAATGCTTTAAAACAATGACATTTATTATTTATTGATACTTTGTATCTGCTACTTAGATTGGATTTTTGAGCTAAACTGCGATTCCCTCCTAAATCTGTAGCCAGCAACAAGTCAGGAGGGAGCTCTGTTAATTCATTTTTGCTGATTTATATCTGGGAAAACAGTGGTGGACTGGGCAGCTAACTGGGCCTGGTATTTCCTGGCATCCAGTTGGCTAGACTGGGCTTGTTCACAACTCTGTTTGGGATGGTTTCATGAAACAAGAGGGACCATCAATGAGCTTTTTTGGCTAGGCCAAGAACTGGACAATGCCACTAATTCTGAATCCTCCCAGGTGAAAATGCTGTGATAGGTGAAAAGCTAGATAACAGTAAAATTTAATTTTGCTTTCTCATATTATAAGACAGGTTAAACACCTTTCATATGTTTAAGAGCCCATTTTTATGAACTATCTTTTCCCCATTTCTTTATTTTAAGTCTTCACATTAGTGTGATGTGATTACTGAAGGGATTTAATTGTGATAATATTGTAATCGCTGCTGCTTCTTTTGTGCTGCCTTATCACAATGATCTGTCTTGTAAAGGACTAGGCTGTGGAAAATTTTAAAATACAGTATTGATATAATTTCATCTGCATGTCTACTCCTATCTAACAAATTAATATATAACTGGATCTCCGTGGACATAGCTCCCCCAGCCACACACACTCTTTTTTATGGCATAGGTGTTAACTAGTTAACTATTCCTAGTAAAATGTGTAGGCACCTGAATTCTATTGATATACATATAGGCTGTCAACATCCTCTTCATGCCCTTTCAAATTAATAGTACTGGGCCATCTTTCTTCATAGTTTGTGGTTCAGAATTCTGACTTGCTCGGCTTTAATAATACAGACTTCTTTCCTTTATTTTCAGTTTTTCATCATTTTTAGGAAGTTTCAAGGATAGTAGACAGGAGTATATTTGCTTTCATGCTGCCATCTTTATCAAATCACCTTGCAATGATTTTGATGACTCAGTGAATCTTTATTAAATGTCTGATCATTTCAATACTTGCCTAGGATCTCTAAGTTGAAATCAGTGTCATATGTTCTTTTTCTTTTTCTGGTTTTTTTTTTTTTTTTCCTTTCAGTTCTTTGAGCTATACTCAGGTCTTTGACAAGTTTTGCTACTGTTTTACAACATTGGTAAAGAGATGCATGTCTATTTTGCATTCCATGACTTCATTTTAGAAGTTAGAGTATTACTACTTATCTCTTAATTAACTGCTATAAATAATGATATTATATTCAAAGAAGCTCTCATTTTCCCCGTAAAGTGTTCTTTTAAAGTCTCTCTAATCATTAAAACCAAACATATTTCCAAATAAAAATTTATACTATGTTTTAATTAGTAGTTACAGTGCTCTTTAAAACTAAAGTGAAAAATGCATATATCTAATAAAAATTTAAAATTACCAGAAATAATACAGCAAGAACTAAAACACATTTATTTTGTAATTACATTATTGTAATTGAATAAATTTAAAATGCTATAGATAAAATTTCTCACAGCTGTCTCACAATACATTTTATAAAAAGCTTGAAAAATGGATTTTGCCTTTTAAAATCCCTGTCATTCTTATCTCTAATAGAAATGCAAACAAATGTTTTCTTACAATTATTCCTACTTTAAATGTTTCTTAAAATTGCCAATTTTGCAGTTTATAGAAATTAAAGCCATTTAAAGTATCCACTTTAAAACAAAATTTAATGAGACAAAATTTAATAAGACCTTTGTCACCACAGCAGGAAAAAAGAACAAACACTTAAGCAACCATGTTAAAAAGTCGTTTATTTAAGCATTCATTTCCTTAGACATACAGGAAATGAAATGCAAACCAACGAACTAAATATAGGATTTTTTTGGTTTTTTATCTAGGTCTCAGAAGAAAACATGTTATTGTTTCTTCAGTGAGCTGAACAGAAAAATCAAACTTATGAATAAAGAAGTGTGTATAAATGATGACACTCTTCATTCTATTTCTCAATATAAAATGTCATAAAATATAATATAGATAAATATTTTGTAGCTTGACTAGAATCTAATATATAGCAAAGGCCCTAGGACTGGAAAAGGAATATCCAACAGAAATCTTATGTTTTCACTGATGTCTAAGTATGATTAATTCAATTACTGTGAAATTAAGTTATATCTTAACTCTTGGAACTTTATATTCCCCTAAATTACTCATTTTCCTTGAAGGAGACTATTACATAAACACAAATAGTAATAAAAATATTAATAACTCTGCTCCTTATGTTTAGAGTGGGTAAATGAATAAAAAAAAAATGTAAACCTGTAAGTCAGGTAGTAGGCTAGTCCTCATCATTTCTTTTCTTGTATTGGATTTTTTAATACTTTATTTAGGAATGTCCACGTCCACATTCCTTCCTTCTAAATTATTGTAACTCTTGGTTACTTAATCCAGGTTAACTGAGATGAGAATGAGGAACTAATGTATTGAACACATCAAGATAGATATACAATTTTTTTTTCCTTTTTTTAACTGTTAAATTTATTGGGGTGACATTAGTTAGCGTAGGTTCCAGGTGTACAATTCTATAGTACCTTGTCTATGTGTTGCATTGTGTGTTCACCACCCAGAGTCAGTTCTTACAAAATATAATTTTGAAGAATATTTCCAAATATGTTATATCACTGAGTAAATCCTCAGTATTTGTGTGTAAATATGTTCTCTGTGTTTTCTGTGCACAGGGATAATTTGGCAAGCATGGATGTCAACTTTTGGTTTTGGAAGATAACTTTAACTAGACAACAACAACGTAACTCAACTCAAAATAAAAGTTATCGATTTTACTAGATCTAAGCAGCACTGAATTATATAATTATGCTTACATTTTCGAAAAGTATGCTTAATAATTTATGAATTCTCCAGCAATGAATCTTTAAAATATGAATTAAAGACAGATGTTCAAATCAAGATGTATTTAAGGATTTCTAGAAAAAAATACACATAGGCAAAAGGGATTTATTAAATTATCATCAATGTATAAAATATTCACTTACTACTTAACAGGCAAATATGATCCTTCAAAACAGGTATATGATCTACAGAATGGACATCTAAACTTAAATATTCAAAAATTCTAGAGTAAAGAGTACATGTGCTTTATAGTGATTTCTTATGATGGTTATGAAAAGTTATGGAAATGATATCTATGTTATATTTGACTAACACACTGCTGCTGACCTCCTCTGTCCATGTTGGGTGTCACATGTCTGGACATCCTCATTACCCTAGAATAGGAATTCCTCCCTCATCAATGGGGAGAAGCATTAGGGATTGAAACGAGTTGAGAAACCCTATGCTATGGGAGCATGCCTTCATATACTTTTGACATAGGTTAACTGATGAATTCTTGAAAAGGCAGACAATGCTTTTGTCAAGGCTCCAGAATAATCAGAGTACGGGGTCAGAGCTCTTCCCAGGTGTTTTTCTAGGGTAGACTTCTTCACAGTTAAGTGATTTTGGATAATTTAGTGGCCTTTGGAATCTATTTCCTCACAGTCGGTGAGAAACTATTAATAACTTCAAACAAGAACCATGTTTTAGCTTATTCTGCATGAACTCATTTAATAGTTAATATATTAAATGTTAGATTATTTAAAATATTTATTATCATACAGTACTACATTAACAGAAAATGTTTCACTAGTAATTATTGATATTTTCTAAAATAAGTTCTGCAGAACACATTCTGAGTTGTTTCTGAAGTTCTATAAAAATATTTCATTATAAATTAAATGTGGGAAATGTTAAATTATCTATGTGATCCCCACAATGAGCCTAAAACATATATTGAATGTTATTTAATCTAAAATATCCCAAACATATTTAATTTTTTTGGCAGACTAACTTTTAATATAACAGTGTTGCATAAAAATAAATTTGTGAAATGTAACTTTAGTTGATTTTGGAATTGTTACTACTATATATGATTATATTGTATATACAGATATGTTTATTTATATATTATTTTACCTGTATGCAAAAAGTTTTAAATAAACTAATATAAGCAGAGAGATAGATATATAAAATATTTAGAAATTGTTCATCTATTTATTTAACTGGCAACACAAATGTCATCTACAAAAACTGTAGATTGCTTAATATATGTAAACAATAAAAATGGAATTTACAAATTCAGAATCAGAAAACTGTGTTTTATTTATATTACTTTATAGTATTTATTAAAATTTATGGTAACTTTTTAAAATGTATGGCAATGCATTAAAGTATAAGAAACAGAAATAGAAAAAAATTGAAATGGTAATATTGGGAAAATTATTTCATCTACCTCAGCATTTAACAGAGAATGCTGAAAATAAAAGAGAAAAAGAACCATCACAATGATTAAATATGATTTGATACCTGTTTTTGTAAATAAAGTTTCAGTAAAATATACCCAAGGTCACTTATTTACAGAGCTGAGTAGTTGCAAGTTTCCCTGTGGCTCACAAAACCTAAACTACTTCTTATCCGTCTCTTTATAGAAAAGGTTTGCCAATCCTAATATATAAAATCAAACCATTTTTCTATACAAACAGGAGCTTAAAGAAGTAAACAATTCAGGAAGTCTTTTTTTGGGTCATCAAGTTTCATGAAGTATCAATTATTGTTACTATCAGGACCCAAACCTGGTTCCACTTTCTGCTTACTTCTCCAGAACTGATTCACAATACTGACCCAAGCTGCAAGGGCGTCAGTGAAGTGACATATTCTCAGCTGGGCCTTACCATCGAAAACAGTTTTTGTCAATAAGAAGAATAGGGAGGATCAATAAATTAGGGACAATTTGCAATTTTTGCTGTCTTGTATCATGTTGCACTCTCTAAATGTCATGGTCCATGGAATATTGTAAGATTTTATTATATAAGTTAAGAATTAATATTTCAAAATAAGAATGTGCAAAATGTTTTCTGTGATTCCAAAGCCATTAAAAAGTAATTGTTTATATTAGTCCAACTAAAAAATACTACAAATATATGCAAATTTAAAAAACTAATTTCTTAAGTAAAACTTGGGTCAGACAGGATGACAGCATTGCATTTCACGGCCAATTAAGAGAAAAATATTGTAATAATATGTTTCAAACATGGCATTTAAGTTGTATTCAGATGAAAAAGCTGTAAGTGCTTTATTACTACACATCAAAGACTGTACAATAACATAGACTGTAAAAGAAAATAAGTCTATAGAATCAAATAAAGAGCGAAGGAAAACAAAAATGTGAACATAGGTAAATATTTTTAAAATACTGATTTAGAAAACATAAAAACAAGAGAATGTATAAACATATTAAAGTATTTGGTGGGTTTGCTGTTGTTCTCATGTTGCGATGAACACCTGGGCTGATTTTTCTGCCATTGTTTACCGGTACAGTTACCAATTGCTTAGACAGCTGCTCTGACTGCTGTCTGTGCTATCGTGGTTATTTGAATGTCATGAGTATCACTAATGTGAATAACTAAATGCTAATGAAGTTTAATATTAGATGCTTATTGCTAACATAAAGGGGACCTAACTGTCAAATATAATTGAAGAGGACTCAACCGACCAGGAAATATTTGAACTGATTTCCTTCGCCTGACCACAACCCAGTATCTTCAGGAAGCTGTCGAAAGTTTATTCTATAATTTGAATCAATTGCTTTGAAAGACTTCCTGCTTGCCTGTCTGTCTACCTACTTTCTTTCCTCCTTGCTTTTCTTTCTTTTCTCCTTTCTCTGGATCTTATAATAGGCACTTGTTTCTTCCCTGTTTGGAATATAAAATTAATATTTCTCACATTTTGGGTTCATGCATGCTAGACATTGAGATATTGTAAATAAACTTTAGTTTATATATTATTGAGGTTGCCAAAATTTCTAGGAAAAATAAGTGGATTGGGGTCATGCTGTATATCACGTGCTGTCAAAAAAGGTCAATACTTAAAGGCAAAGGCCAAAGGATGTTGATTTTTCTAAGTGAGGAGGGTTGAATTAGGAAGTAATATATTAATAGTCTAGGTTGATTAAAAATGGTTTTATGAAGCTTTTCCTCTCTGAATTTGGCCTGGCCAAAGCTAATACCAGAGTCACATGCTGAAAATAATTGAGCATCATAATATCAATAAACAACTAATATTGTTTAACTGAATCAGCCTCTGCTTTCTCT
Organism: Lyroderma lyra; assembly: GCA_004026885.1. Taxonomy (NCBI): domain Eukaryota; kingdom Metazoa; phylum Chordata; class Mammalia; order Chiroptera; family Megadermatidae; genus Lyroderma; species Lyroderma lyra. The sequence continues at coordinate 125,507 of PVJL010003308.1, forward strand.
AAGTTAAACAGGGGTCATAGAAGGACAGAACCACTCAATAAACATCTAAATGGCTAATCAGGAGAAATGCAGAAACAAAAGTACAAAACATTAGAAACAAACAGAAGTGATTGCTGCAGTAATGGAAGACATTGCAGTACAATAACTGTGAGAGAATACTAAGTGAGACACTGTGCTTACGAATTTGAAAACCTCCATAAAATGGATCATTTAGGAAAACATACAGAATAAAATTATTCCCATAAAAAAACAATAATATATAAAATTTAGGTGGAAAGTTGGAGAACGATTCTCTAAAGCCAAACTCTCGTCCATATTCATTCCTGATTCAGACTCTCACTAAAAAAATAATTTTAATAAAAGCTGAATACATGCCTCAAAATATACACTTTTTAAGGTATTTCATATAGGCCTTACTCCTTCCTTGTTAATATATTTTGTTATAAGCGTTAATATGCTTTTTCCCTGATTGCTCTTACAAATTGGCTGTTGTCTCCAAAGCTGTATATTAACTGTTCATGTTAATGAAATTTTATTAATTTTTATATAAAGCATGTTTAACTGGAAATAATGGAACACTCAAAGAAACTAAATTAAGCAAAATATGAAATTAATTAACTCACATAATTAAATATACCAAGCCCAATCTGTACTTAAATGAGGCTTGATACAGGGTTTAAATAACATTGAAGATAAGAATCCATTTTATGGTTTTTTATCTTTAGTTGGGTTGTCTCCATTGTCAGACAGGCTTTATTTACTCTTCTGGTCACACAAAGCTGTTAGCAGCTCCTCGTGCTATATTTTCCCAAGATCATATTCAGCAGTTAAGAGAGAATCTGCATCCCAGCATTGTCAGCTCAAACCAGATCTAATTAGAACTGTTTAAACTTTTGCCCATCTCTGAAACCACCACTGTAAAGAATACAGATTTCACCAATTAGTTTCAAAAACTCAGAGCTGGTGTTTGGTCTAGCAAAGATGGCTACACTTTCACTGAGACATTTAGGGGTCACTTCCCTGGAGTAGAAGCATTGCTGAGAAATGACTTCCCAGCCACGCACTACATTTTGAGTTCCTCTACCCCCACCCCCTGTGAATCTAAATGAAGTTAGTCATGTGACCAGTTTTCAGTAATAGAATATGACAGAACTGATTGTGAGTCCCTGAAAATGGACAGACTTCTTAAGATTGGATCAGTTTTGCATTAAAAAACACACAAATAATTATGGTGTATATCATTAATATAATGCACTTACTTGCTAATGTTATATTAACTTTACTGTATGTATGTTGATAAGCAATTGTATTATTTTAATCTAACTGTATATAAATGAATATATTAAAGCTATTGAATACATTCAAAAGGTTTTGTACTTTTCTATGCACTGGACAAGTTAACTGTCAAGAAAGTATATATACAAAAAAAAGGAAGTATATATACAGTGGTTTGTGGGAATTTATTTTAAAACGATCCAGGCTTTGATTAATTTTTTAAGTAAAATAAGAGAGAGAGAAAAAAGTAGACCATATTGCCTTTTCAATTATTTTATCATCTCTAGCATCAATTTGGTTAACGTATTTTATATCATACCTTTATCAAACAGATTTTTAAAGTTATTGTCATGTAGTCTATAATAATCTCTATTAATTATTTTAATCTCTGTAATTATATCAACATTTTTATTTCTAATGATATTTGCCTATTTTCTTGATCTGTTTCAAAGATCTTTCTCTTCTGTCCTGCCTTCTTTCTCTCCTCCTCCTCCTTCTGCTTCTCTCTCTCTTCCCCTCTCCCCTGTGTGTCTGTGTGTGTGTGTGTGTGTGTGTGTGTAAGAAAGTAAGTTTCTTTTCAAATAAAAATTAATAATTGGTTTTAGTTATTAGTCTATTGGTTTTTATCCAAATAATCATTTTTTATTGCCTGTGGAGTAGTGCTGTGATGACCTTTTTATTCTGCCACTGTCCTGATTAGATTAATGAATAGCAAGTGTTCAGCCGATATTTAAGAGTCTAAGAAATAATGTATTGTAGTTGTTACAAACTTAGAGTCTGAAGAAGGGCTTCCTGTGAGTAAATTCCGGCAAAACTGCTTATTGGCTATATAACTTTAGGAAATTTGCTTAACTAATCTTGTTTTAAACATATTTTTTAACTTAAAAATTTGTTTTAATTTTTAATTACAATTGATATTCAATATTATTTTAGTTTCAGGTGTACAGCATAGTCAACAGTTATACACACACACACACACACACACACACATACATACATATATATATATATATATATATATATATAAAATTTATAGTGATAGTTCTAAACATTTAGTTTTAAATATATTATAAAATATTTCAGAGATACAAAAAGGTATATAGTATAATAGCCATTCACCCACCACAGAGCTCAAGAAATCAACATTATTCATGTAGTTTTTCTAGTAAGCTCCTAACAGTCTTCTCCTTCAATTATGATTCTGATGACAAAGCAGTCACTACTGGATGCCAAACTTTGCAAGTGTGCTCCAAAGTCCATTATGTTTTCATTGGTCAAGTTGTCTTTCTTTTTCTAACAGTATGGCTGTCATTAAAATATTTGTTTTAGGATAAGACTTTTAACCAGCACTATTATAATATTCTGGCATAAAAAATTAAAAGAAAAGTCATTTAACAGATTCACCTCTGCAAAGAGCTAGTTCTCTCAGGAAAAGTCACAATTATATTTTCATTATTCCTTGCACATATAGCACAACTGTTCTCCAAACATCTCTCATTATTACAAAGTCCTAAACTCTACCTAAAATCCAAATGACCCCACCCCACCTTTTCTTCTGGATATATTTTATTCTCTTTAGAGAGTGTTCCTTTGTAGGTTTTGTAAATAAATCTAGCATTTCTGGCTTTGATTTCTTAGTTTTTACCCATCACTGTGATCTGCTTTAAAAAAAAACAGTCATATCTACCAAAAACAAATGCTACTTTAGTTTGTGGTGAAGTATATGAAGCTTTATATAATAACCTAATAATGTGTAATATCACATACACACTATATCACACACACAATAACACACACACACACACACACACACACACACACCACATAAATATCCTGATTTTTAAACTCCGATCAACATTTTCTCTGATCAATATTCTTATAAGTTGTAGAGAAATCTTTCATTATCAAATTAACTGGGAAAATCATGACTATAAAATATTTGGAGTTTTGTATTTCTTATATTTTCAAATTAATATCTTAGTTACAAAAAGCAATTGTTAATAAAAAATATGAGATAATTACTATGTTACCAAATGCTTAATAGAATAGCATGAATGTAAATTTAGGAAACAAAACCAATAAATATGGCAAAACATTAACACCTTATCTTTGGTCCAACTATGTGGTTAAAGAATGAGGTTAACGTCATTGTTTCAATCAGATGGCAAGTTATGGATTTTTTGACCATTAAAATGTGTTCTTTAAGAGACTATATTTTATTTTTCAGCTTAATTTTCACTTTCTTATTCAAAATAATTTTGGACACAAGTATTATGCAGATTCCTTAATATGTTTATGCAGAAGCCTCTCTATCCACAGTAATTTAGAAGAAAAAAAGATTCAGGCATATGGCATGTTTTATTTCCTTATTTTATTGTGATTATTATATTCACACTCAAATCAAACTATCAATTAAAAATTATTTTTCTTCTAAATATTTATAATCTTATCTTAAAGATTTTTATGTTTATTGCCCCATGCAATTATTACTTAACTGTTTCTTTCCAAAGATATACAGTGTTTAGTCTCACTTTCAATTACTTAGTAATAAAGCACATCTTTGTTTATCTGACAATTTTTAGATTGATTTATTTACTCTGTATTACAAAAAAGTAAGTTGTAATTGGAATATTATGTTCAAAGAAAATAAAGACTGAGGGTTTATTATACCATGTAGAATACAGTAGTTTATGGCAGACCCAAAAATCCCAGTGCCAACAACTATAAAAACTGCAGTTGATGCTTACATTTTCGTAAGCATCAGAGAGCTGGAGAATAACTTGGACTAGGCAGTCTAAAATACAAGAACAGGAATAAGCATTTGAAGCATTGGCTGCTGTTTCCTACTCTGCACTGAAAATGGTTTGTTTTGATAGGTTCATGACAGGAAGAAATTTTGAAGGCCAGGCGGCACTCTTGTTTGAGTTCAGCTTGCAGAATGTCTTATGTGTTGATCTGGGTACTCATTACATGCTTGCCTTCAGTTTTCGAAAATTTATTGAGCTCTATACTTATGTGTTTTCATTTTCTTGTACATTTTATACTTCAATTGAAGAATTAAAAAAGTAAATGAAGAATAGTATCAAAATACAGAAAGTAGAAAATTTTGTAATTTTATATCTGGAAACTCACTGAGTTGAGAAATGAAATGAGACAAAATTTAATGGTGTTTGTAAATAACATTTGCTTGAATATAATTAGGACATGATATGAATGCATTCATGAGTGTCACTTTAATTTTCAGCAATCAAAATTGTTTAAAAATACTGTTTGCACAGTGACAAGTTCAGGAACTTATAAAGGTAGCTGCTTGGACTTTTTAAAATTTACTGATAAATCTAACATTGTAGCTTGTTTAATCTAGCAGACCAGACCTCTCACTAAGCATGTGACATTACTCTAAGAGTAACCTGCCCTCTTCTCTGATTGCGCTCTTGATTGAGCATAGGTCTATTTCCTGCTAGAAAGATTTCCTATTTCTTAATAACATATTGTGCTTTCCTCACTAGATTTTTAACACACTATACCAGATGGCAAACAATGACATAGAGATATTAGATGTATATATTTTGTGTGCATCTATGAAGGAAAGTTAAAATTAGGCTTACCAGATAGCCCATTTTAAACAGGATAAAAAACAATGTACTGTTTCAATAGTAAGTATGGTCAGCCTACTGACGCCTTGAATTTAGGCCAGTGAGACTAGGCTGACCATATGTACCTTTGAAACAAGACAGTACCTTTGTTTTCTGTCCCATTTAAAATGGGACATCTGGTCAGCCTAGTTAAAATATTTCAAAGGCTCTAATTTCAGAGAGATGTGATTTAACAGAAAATAAGTAAAAAGGAACCTCAGGAGTCACATAAAGCCAAGAGAGTATGAGGGATGTGAACAGTATGCTGATATACCTGGCTCCCAAAACAATTCCTGGGATATAGTAGACACGCAAAAACTATTTTTCAAATTGCATGAATATTTTTTAAATGAAAAAAAATTCTCTAAATAGTTGAGTAAAATTAAACTTCACAAAAACACACATACGTATTCTGTCTTTGAGATCACCTTGGCACATCACTGTATCCTTTCAAACGCTTACCCTGAATCGAGAGGCCGAGGCATAAAGACATAATTAGGAGTATGTTAAAAGCTTGAGCCACAAGTTTGTTCATCACAGCATTTATAGAAAATATCAATTACCTATACATCAACAAATGGGGATTAACAAAATCTATTTATTCAAATATATATATATATACTCTAGTTAATGATACAAGAGGATTTATAGTAAATACTTTTAACTTTCAATATATCCATTTATTTATACTATCTAGAAGCAGTACAGCATAGTCATGAAAAGCTTAGAGTTTTTATTTTATAATTAGATAATATAAATGAAGTATCATTGTACCCAGCACAAAGTAAGTGTAATTATTGCTATTATTGCTATTACATTTTTTTTTAAAACAACACATTGATACTGTTTCGGAGAAACAAAATACATTACATTAAATTATTATTTTGTTTAGGTTTCCATGGGCATGGAAGTGTTCTTGATACGATGTTGAATAAAAATGTATGTTAGGTAATTATTCATTATATAATTTAACTGCATATAAAATGTAAAAATAGAAACTAAAAGAAAGGTAATACTCACTTGGATTTTTTGAATTACAGATTCTGTCTACTATTTTTTTTTTTTTTTTGGTTTTGTTTTTTTGCTTTTTGGTATGTGGGTAGCTCCCTGACTGGGAATCGAACCCAGGCCGCAGCGCTGACAGCGCCAGCGCCAAAGCCTTAAGCCACTATACCATCAGGGAACTGCTCTGTCTACTATTCCTCCCTCTCTTTTTGATATTTTATCAAGAAATGACACACTAATGAACTTAGTTATCAAAATATATGATAATCAATGTTCATCTTTTTTGGAAAAATGTAAATATTGAGGCAGATTTGACTAGTATATGTTTGCAACAGTAAATATGAAAGCAGTTCTCACTTTTTATCATGTATGCTCAGTTTTATCACCTTTTAGATGTTTGATTCATATCTTTTCATGTCCTTTTAGGCTAAAGTCTATAATTTTAAACATAAGGAAACCTTTTGCAAACTAATGATCCTTGATACTCAACTCACTAAAAATATGCTTTATTGGGGTGATATAATCTATAAATAAAGTTATATTTCTCAGACTTATCCCAATTTTAAAAGCTCAAGTGTCAAATCAGAAGCTCTGGTTTTCCTAGAAATGCATCATTTTCTGCTCAAAAGGTCCTGGGAGAAGCCCATACCAGACCCAGAGGAATCTAGACAGGCAGTCTGAACATGCCAGAATTCTCAACCAATGCTGTGAAGGCCACTGACAGAGGCTTACTTGATTCATTAAAACAAAAATGGGAATAAACTCTCTATCATCTTGTTTCTCAAGATTCATGAATAAAATTTTTAAAACCAGTTTAATTGAGTCTTTTTCTGTGTCAGACAGTCACTAACAAGGGTAATTGCAAATTAATTTCCAATAAAATTAATTAAAGTAATCTAAAGGAAATAATCATACTGAGATCTTGAAGCAGGGAGAACTACATATCATCGAAATCTTCATGTAATCCTTTGGAGACATAGGTCAAGAGAAAGAAGCCTGCCAGAGAGGACAAAATAAAATAGGGTGGGAAGTCCAACCAGAAACCCCTCCCTCAGACTTCTCCCACGCAATCAGAACCACCACATTTCTTAGTGAAGTCAAGCCAGGTACAATGTATAATATGAAACATGCGACCCCTACCTCATTGGCAGCACGAAGCGTGAGTCCGCCAAATACATAACTTCTGCCTGGAAGGGATTAGCACTAGGTCCTGGTTGTGGCTCTTGTACCTGGTGTAGGGTTACATTCTCCAGATTGTCCTGAAAAGAACACCCTGACTCAAAAAAATCTGGGGAGATAGTGGGCCTCATTAGCAACTTACTAAAAGTGTCAATATCTGACTGAAGTTGAGTAGATTTATCTTTCTTTTCACCTTCTTCTTTAACTGCTTGGGTTTGGACATCTTAACATTTACCTAATTTTTAGATGTTCCATTTCTTCATAAGAAAAAGCTGGAGGAGAGGAAATAGAATGTGGATAAAACCTGCAACCATCCGTTCTTTTTCAACTGCTAAAATAAAAAAATACAGGTGAAATAGGTGGGCACAATTTACGCAAACAATACCTTTAGATTATATATGGACTTTCTCTACATTATTCCTCTTCCCCAATAGTGTAAATAATTAAATATTTATCTCTCTTGCTTCCTCCTTCCTGTCTTTGCCGACTTTTCCCCATAAGCTGTCTCTGTGCATATTTCATATGAACAGGCACAGATGCTCTCATGGTCTCCATTAAAGGAAATAGCAAGGGTGATGATAAAAATCCAGGGCAAAGAGCCATGTAGTTTTTATACAGCTGTAATAATTGAAAGGAGGTTAATAATTTTTAAGGTTTTTTACATAATTTCTATATAAAAACACAAGTATATAAAATCACACTAGAATCAGTGGCATATTCAATAATTGGAAAATATGTTAAAGGCTTTGGGCCTCCTGGTTAACAAGAAAGGCTCATCATTAAAAATGCTATTTTTAGCGTTAAGTGTTTGTTTTATTTGAAAAAGTTAATTAACCCTAAGCTAGTCTTCTGAAGAATTTGACCAGTCTATTAAGTTCACTCCCATATTGCCTCTTTTGTGAAATGCAATGTGACTGATTTATTCCGGGAAGCAAATGTAACAGTGCTAATGAGAAGAACTGTTGGAAACAATAAAACTACACTCAAACATTAATGCCTTTAATTCAAGAGCATTATTCATGCCGATTTTATATCTCTTGTGAGGAGGAGAAAGAGACAAACTGTCTCTGTTATGAATCCATGTATGTGCTCATCGAAAACTACTAAAAACACTCACATGAAGATTTTGTGAAGAATAGCGTTGCTTTAATATGATGTATAATGTTAGTGTATGAGGGAAGACACTGACATCTGCAAGAAAATCTGTCCAAACTACTCCTGATTTAGGCTCCAAATATGCTAATCTAGTCAGTTCATGGTCTTCATTTATGTCCTAATGAGCCATGAGAATAACCGAAATGTTTTTGTAAGACTTACAATGTTTCAACATATAAGTTTTCCACTTTACAATGCCATAGAAACCATTTTTTGAGTTGTGATCTTTTCTTTGGCTAGCAATATGGGGTACGATACTCTTGTGATGCTACTCAGTGGCAGGGTTATGATTTTGTCCAACTGTAGGCTAATATAAGTGTTCTGAACAAGTTGAAGGTAGGCTAGTCTAAGCTATTATGGTCAGTAGGTTAAGTGTATTAAATGCACGTTCAATTTACAATGGGTTTATCAGACTTATCCCTATTGTAAGTCAAGGAGCATCTGTACTAACGTAGCAGTGAGTGAATAATTGAAAGTATTAGTCAGTAGAAAAGTTAATTAGGTTTTAAGTTACTGAACAGTATCCACTTCACAGCTTACACAGATACATAATTAGCCCAGAATTCATAATTTCTCTTGTGTGTCCATTTATTTTTTGCTTTAGATCAGAGGTTACAGAAGTAAAGAATCTCTTAGCATAAAGAAAATATACGTGAGGGGAAATACTCTCAAAACAAGCTCTAAAGAGTTTTCAGAGGCTTGAAACTTTAATTGAGGGTGAAAAATATGCAAAAGAAAAGTGGTAATGAATAAAATTAATAATTCAAAATAGATTGTTGGGAAAATATTTCTTTCACTTAGAAAAAAATAGACATTTCTAATGAGATAAAACTCTTATCTATGTACCATGGCTTTTTTACTTTTTTCTAGCATTTGGTTTTGAAAATTTCACATTAAAATTGACACACTCTTTGATTGCTTAGTCAGTCACCTATCTTGTCAGTGCAGGTAAGTTATGATTTGTGCACCAAGAAATGTCCAGTATGCTTGTGAGACACTTTCTATTTTTATATTGTCATTTTCTTTCAAATATTATTTCTCCATTTTCTATCTCTCCCTCTGTGATTCTATCTTGACACAAGTTAAAACTTGGTATACTCTCATGTCGCTCATACCTTCTCTTTAATATTTACTTTTGTCTTTCAGTGCAGCATATTTAGTGAAATATATTTACCAGCTTACCAATTTTATTTAGCTGTGTTTTCACTATTTAAGCCATCTAATAAGTGTTTTTAGTTCATTATTTACATCTGCAGCTTCTAGCCCTTCAATTACATTTTTTTTCTTTCTCAAATTACATACAGTAGATTCTCAGATAACCAACACCTATGGGGATTGGTAGGTGTCAGATAAGTGTACCCAGCACTCTCAAGCAACTGGCAAACTCTCAAGCAACTAACAAAAAATGTTTTGTGCTGATTGCTTGAGAGTGCCAATTGCTTGAATTCTGGTTAACCAAGAGTCCTCTATATTCACTATGGGAAATTCCCTTATCTGTGGCTCTTGGAAGAATTATCCATTGCTTGCCTTGCCTTCTACTCTGATTAAAAACTTTGCCTATGAATCCAGACAAATATTATATTTAAAAGACTGAGTGACACTGATTTAGGTAATGATGAAGTAGCAATACTTGCTCTATCAAATTATATTTTCAAGCTGTAGTAATTATAATAGTGTGGAACTGGGCAGGACTAAACAAATAGAATGAAGAGAACAGAGGTTCTAAAAAATAACCCAATCGTAAATGAAAAGTTGATACTTGCACAAAGGCAGTGCTTCAGAGCAGTGAGAAAAGGATAAGATTATAAAAATAATCTGGTTGGTTTGTTATATTTGTGAAAAACGAGACTGTGATAGCGTATTACTTTGCTAGGGCTAACAGAACAAAATGTCAGAGACAGGACAGCTTAAAAAACAAATTTCTTTTTTCACCGCTTGGAGTCTAGCAGTCCAAAGCCTAGATTTTGGCTGACTTGGTGTCTTCTGAGGGCTCTCTCCTCGGCTTTCAGGTGGCCACCTTCTCATTGTGTTCTCAGATGGTCTTCTGCTGCAGGTGCACTCCTGGTGTCTCTTTGTCCAAATGTTCCTCTCGTAAGAACACCAGTAATACTGGATGAGAGCCCACCTTAATGAACTCATTTTAACTTAGTCATTTCTTTAAAGGTTCTTTCTCACATCTAGTCATATTATGAAGTATTTGGGGTTATGACTTCAACATATAAATTTGAGGGGACACAATTCAGCCCATCAAGATATCTTACATAAAAATTAATTACAATTGGATTCAGAATGTAAATATGAAAACTAAAACTTTATTCTGTTAAAAAATGAAAAAAGTATTTTCACCATGGAATAGAGAAGGATATAGTAAATGAGATACATAAACACAAATATACATGTGCTGACAAAATTTACTACATTAAATTTTTTCCTCAAAAGACACCACAAAGAAATTGTAAAAATAAACCACAAACTGGGAGAAAATATTTTTAATACTTATAAACTCTAAAATACTGAGCTAATGAAAACATTTAGTTAAAAATAAAATGATCTACTTAGAAAGGATGATGAAATTTTTCTACTTCACTAATATCTGGAATTTCTTTTTAAACAAGATTAGAAATTTCAAGGGTGGTATATACATACATACACATAGGCTTGAAAAGATTATTATAATTATAGAAGTATTCTGGAATTAGTATATCAATTAATCTAGAAAGACCCACAGATTTAATCACTGAAGACTACAGATATATTGTAAAGATGATTAAACAGGAAGATGTCTCTGAACTTCATTCAAAATACACTAGTCCATTTGGGCTGATTAGTTGATCAATATGCTATGTCTACACCTCCATGTCCATGAACATAGCTCAGTGTCTTGATTTTCATCATAATAACAATGATACTGTTACAATATCTAAATTTAATTTTAAAATTATTTAGATGATAACCATTACTTGCCATTCAATTTTAATGCTTACTATTACATACTCACTTATATTTGTCTTGATGCCTTTATGAATTTACTTGTAGTAAATTAATCACAACAAAAAGTACTCATATATAGATAGTATTCATTACTGCTATGTGAGGACCAGTTGAAATCATGACATTATGTATAAAGAAATATCTTCCAATAGTTCAACTAGAGGAAAATGGTGGAATAACTCATCAGACCTTACATGGCAACATAGATAAGCTAAACTCACAATGACCTACGCAATAGCATCAGTTCATAGATCACACTGTGAACAACAATTCAGCTTCAACAAAATGTCAACTCACACATCAAATTAATATTTTTTTATTAGAATGTTGCTGACTTTTTTAGTTTTGCTTGTATTTAACTTACAGATTTGCTCTTGGATTTTTAGTTTATCATGGTACTTATTTATAGTTTATATTTGTAGATATTTAAGAAACACTATAATAAAAATATTTAAGTAACTCTTGGGATAATTTTAAAAATGATATTGATACATCACTATTGAGAAATATTTTTATAGTTTACATTTCTTTTTATATTTTCACTTTTTCAGAGAAATGAAGAAAGCTAAGAAATAAAAGATTTTTCTTACAGAGAGGCAAAATTAATAAGACTGTCTCTAGGTCAATTTCTATTTTACAGTTTTGATTCTGATAATGACCAAGAAGGTTCCAAATGCTCAGACATTCTAATCTACAAGCATTTTAAATGTAAAAGAAACTTAACTGTACCAGTTATTTTCTATTTTTTTATTTTTTTAGATTCAATCTTGGATTTCAGATCCATACATTTGTCATAATTTAAAAAGACTTATAAATGAAATAAATGAATGAATGAATGAATGTGTTATATGAGCCATAAACATATACTAAATATACTTTAGGAATAATATATTTCCAGAAGAATCAATCTGTGTAACTATAGCACATCATGATTTCTGCAAGATCCCATCTAGAATAACATTTCCCACTAGGGGTATAATTTTCCTTCAGACAAACTTTGAATGAGTTTCTTGAGCCCTTAAGGTATATCGAAAGATTTACTGACCATGAGAAATAAATGAAATTTGAAGTAAATTCACTTTACTCTAACAAATGATTCTCATTATTCAAGTCCTAACATTGCCATTAGAAATAGTTGTAAGTTATTTGATTTGCTGTAAATTGCTCACATACAAGTAAAAATAAGAAAAAAAGTATTGTTCTTCTTTGTAAAATGCATTAGTACATTATAATACAGAATAAAAATAGATATCTAAAAACAAAATCATAGGGTTATAGAATAATATGCTGTCACATATCCACTTAATTAAGGATTTGTTAGGATTTAATAGCCATATTAATTTTGCAAAGACAGACAAACATTTTTTTTGAGTCTCGATGCATGGGTATTTATAAAAGTCAATATTTGAACTTAAAAAGACTAACTCCCAATTAGAGATTCATTACATACTTACATAGCACTGTCACATAAGTACAATAAAATTTATCTGACAAGTCATATGGTCTATAACGTGATGATCTTGGGCATGGAAGTGAGAAAAGCACTGATTTCAATTTTGGCCCCTGAACTTACTGTATGTTTAACTTTTGGTTAGGCACAAAAACTATTTGAGCATCAGTTTTCTCATCTATAAATTACGTAAATAAACTTTTCACCATAGGTGACTGTAAGAATTAAATGATATACTATATGTAAGAATCCTACCCTATGATAAATTTCATACTAGCATGGTATTTATTCTTCCTACCATGGCTGCAATTATCTTTCCATAAAAAAAATACAAGTTATCATGTCTTAATTATGTTTGAATGAATATAATCCTTGGTGGGGGGAAAACTGTCCAGAAATATTGTTGAATGAACATGTACTCTTTCTGCCTGGGTTTTCACTTCTCAATAGTTGCCACACAGAAGCAATAGAATTTTGATTAGACAACTGTTTAAACATATGCAAGTTTGATACTGACTGTTTTACATATAGAAAATTACACCTGGAAATCTAAATTTTTCCAAATAAGAAAAATTGTTAGAAGGAGATGCACAGCAACTACAATTGATTCAGTGTATATGCATTAAATCAATTTATAATCCACTATATATAAAATGTAGCTATGGTAACATTTATTATCTGTATACATGTTTACAATTTATAAAATATTTTCACATACAATAACTTATTAGGTAAGAGAAAAGTGTTATATTAAACATTCTTGGAAAGAAGCCACAGATTTTTTTAGTAGTTGCTGTCTGGTATTAAGAATATAATAGTTTCCTACTTGGTATTATAAATTTATACTTTATCTAATGAATAAATATGACAATAATAGAACTTCACTAATTGCATCTTCCAATAGCAAGTTTCATAGTCAACTACCAAAGATTTAATTTCATCTAAATTCAGTATTTGGAGAATAAACTAGAGTACAAGCTTCAGGTGACCAAAATAGCCAGAAATAAAAGTCAACTTAAAGACTACTGATGAAAATTATGTGCAAGATTAAAACTAAATGTGAATTGCAAAGAAAAATATATTGTGCTTAAACCTAGTATTGCTAATATTTGGAGGATATTTTGTTCCATTTACCATGATAATTAATTTGGTATTAAATTGGTGACACTTAGACACATGTATCCCCCCACTTGCTCAACACTCTTGAAGAGGCAGAGAAACAAAGAATGAGTACCTTAAAATTTACCAAAAGTTAGAATGGCAGCTATTTTCAAATAATAATAATAATAATAATAATAGGTACCTTACAATATTGAAATATCTTTAAAGTACTTAAAAATAACTTTGAACATATAATTTTATGCCCATCAAAATGATTCTTATCATTAAAATGAAAGTATATTTCCACCTTGAAGTACGATGAATCACCCTGCAGAACACCAATTCTCCAACCAATAACTAGAATAACATATTAAATAATACAATAATAGTAATAAGCATTTATTTAAAGTTATAATTAATGAAGCAATCAGAAATAGAAGAGCAAAATTCTAGAGAAGTAATAGCTATCTAGGACTCTGACATTTGGCAATTGCATTTTACCTTTGATATTTTTTCTAACTAGATACAAGGAGTTAAAACCCTTGACATTTCCTAAATCGAGACACACTACTAGGGGATATAAAAATCAGAAGAGTTTTGTAGTTTTTTTAGGAGTTGAGGAACAAAATTAGGAAGTAGAGAGATCAAGATTCTGATGAGAAAATATGACCAGAGAACTGAGCTTAAATGAAATGTTGTCGACTCAATAAAATGAAAACTGTGGAATCCATATGAGTAAAAGAGATTGAAAAAAAAGTAATACGAAAACTTCTAAGAGTAGGGTTTTTCAATGTCTTGATGTATCTATCACAGAGGACATAATTTCAGTTCAGGACATACCATGTTCTAGAAATAGGGGGAAGCAGAAGTACATGAAGTAATATCAAATCTGCAAAACAGTTTGATTCAGCTATTTCTAACTGAATTAAGGTAATGATCCCCCTTCTATCCCACTAATAGAGAAATGGGTGAACTTTATTTGCAGAATGGATATGTCATCCGCAACATCTACAATTTTTGTCCACAATGCCCACAATTCAATTGACAAGTGCTATATTAGACTTGCCAAGATATGGGAAAATCTAACTGAAAATTTAAAAAAGAAAGATTTTTATGAAATTTAAATATTAGAGTATGCTTTAAAATAACAAAAACTTTAAAGTAACTATGATTAAGATTTTAAAGACATAGTAAAAAATAGAAAAAATACTTTTAAAGGTGGACAAGTTTATTAAAGTATTGGGACTGAAAAAAATTAAACAGAAAATCTAAAATTGGAAATTTTAATAACAGAAATAAACAATCAATTGGCATTATAAAAAATGAAACAGGAACAGGAGACAGGATCGGTAAACTGTTACAAAAAGTCAACAGAAAACATGCATTTATTATTTTATGACAGAGAAAAATATAAATTATAGTAAAAAGAGCAAGAGTCATATGGGAGGGATATAGTGAAAATATTTCACACTCAGATGGAGTTTCAGAAAAAGAAAAGAGAGAAAATTCAACAGAGAATTGATAAAAGATACCAACATATATATTCAAGACCTTCTGAAAAACTCTAAGAAAACAAAAGCCATTTATGTAGTTAAATGGGTAAACCCCAATGACAGAGAGAAGCTTAAATGCTGCTAAAGAATAAAGGTGCTTTACCATCACCCGAGCAACAACAGAATAAAATAGACAAGTGACGGTTGAACATATAGATATCTTTAATGTGCTGAAAAATTATTGCCAACCTAGATCCACTCTAAAATAAATCAAAAAGTATTTCTCATGCAGAAGGAATTTACTAAGAATAGAATAAGTAAATATGTTGGAGCACGTGTGTATCTGTGTGTATGTGTGTGTCCGTCTGTCTGTGTGTGTTTGAACTTCAGAGAAAGCAATCTCTCTATACTACTGTCTGTGGGATTTCAAATATATACAAATAAATCAAAATACATGAAAAAAAGGCAAGAGTGAGGTACACAGATGGGAATAAACTGTTTAAAAGTCCTAAAATTATTGGGGAAAAGATAAAAGGTTTTACTTTATTAAACAATAAATCAAAGACACATGTAAATCCTATGGTAACATTAAAAATTAAGGAAATGATCAACTAAAATATTAATAAATGGGATTATGCAATAATAAATGTACTAGATTAATGAAAAATTCAACAAAATATTGATGAAAAGAATATAATACAGGTGATCCAAATAGAAAACCTATAGTAAAATATAAAAAGAAAGCAAAAATATGAAAAATTATATTAACCATAAATGCAATATATAACCCTCATGCAAAAGTTCTCAAGACAATATTAGAATATCAAATCCAGGTCATGTTTTGTGGCCAAGTGTCATAACCAAATGGTACTGTAGGAATTCATAGAAAGTTTAACATTTAATAGTTAATCAATCCATCAATTAACAAAAATCAGGGGACCTCATCATGATAAAAGACTACACAACTGTCTGAAAAACAAAGTGTTAAGCAAAGTAAGGCTGTCACAAAAAAATGCATTATGATTTCTCATAAATGAAGGTCAATAACCAGAAAAACTTCTGATCTATGATATCAGAAGTCAGAGTGGTAGGTATTCTTGGGTGCTTATGGGGAGTGACTGTGAGCAGGCACAGGGTATTACTTAACCTTTCCTTTTTTCTTTCTTTTTTTGCTTTTTGGATACAGGTATTTGTTATAAAAATATGTTCACTTTTTGAGAATTCTTGGATCTATTCACTTACATTTGTGCAATTTTCTGTGTGTATATTAAGCTTTAACAAAAAATTTACTTTAAATGATGGTAGACTTTCTTAAAGGCTATGATAAAATAATTGCAGTGGTCACACAATTGAGAAACACAGAAATAGATAAAATACAAAAACAATCAAACAGCAACCACTGACACAACAAAATTTTTAGAAGTAATGGAGAATTCTCAATGGAAACAGTACTCAAGAAGCCAAATTCTAAAGACAAAGGGGACTATAAATATGTCAGCAAATTGTACAGGTTTTCAATCCCTTGGGACTTTTTTAAAATATATATATTCTTGACATATATCTTGAGAGATAGTCCACGAGGAAATACAATTACTAAAGGCAGAAAAAACAGCAAATACTCTGTCAATATAACAGGAATGGGGGAAAATAAAGTGAAGATCATGGATATCCAGTCAGAATTTGAGAGAGAGAGTTGTTCAAGCAGCTATGTCCCTGTGAGGATGTGGCACCGGAAATGAAACCTAATGGTATAATGGCTTTTACCTTAAGGCAATTGTCAAATTCCTGAACTGCACAGGGCAGAAGATAAGAAGCAAGGCATAAACTCATGGTGGTCAAATAGGCATTTTCTGCAGTTTACGGAGCTGAGAAAACAAAAATTGGACTTGAAGACCCACCAAGGAGGGTTGCCCTGGTAAACACCTCATCACCTCAGTTGGGAACCCTAGTGGGCTGCACCTTATTACGGGGATGAAGCAGTAGTGAAAAAAATAGACCATGTTATCGTCACCTAACTGAATATAAAGAACAATACGAATAAATGATCCATTGTTATATGCAATGAAGTGGATGTTTCTCACAGCACATACTGAGTTAAAGTCACAGAAATAAGCACAGATTATTCCTTTACGTGAAGTAGAAAAGTAGGTAAAGCTAATCTCTAATATTAAAGATCAGGATAATAGTCACTTTGAGTACTACAGGATTAAGAGGGAGAGGGAGGTTTCTTGATCTCTGCTCTTGTTCTATTTCTTAATCTGTGAGCATTTTGCATTGTGAAAATTCTTCCAACGTATTTATTATTTGTGAATATTGACAAATCTTAGTATTTCAGTGAAAAGTTACTTAATAAAAGGAAGCTAAAAATCCAGTGACTATTTGAGCACTTAGACCTTTAATGTCAGAAAATAAAAACATAAGTTAAAATGTCAATTTTATACATATTTTATTGAAGAAAAATAGGACTATCAATCAGTAAGTTTTAAGCATAAAATGTAGTGAACTGGGAGAAAATTCTGCAGGGAAAGTAGAGTGGAAATATAAGTTCAAAGAAAAGATAAAGTTCCAGAATGTTAAAAAGAGTGTGTTCATAAATTTTTAATACATATTTTAATTATTCTTTTACTATTTATATAATTTAATTTATTACATTCATATTTCTGATTCATTTGGACTTAATTCACATGAGATAAGGATCAAATTCTACCTTTTTCCAATGGCTATTAATTCAGTCAATCAGCCAACAATGTTTATTAAAATCTCAATCTTTGCCCCAGTGTTTTGAGATGCCTCTTTTACAGTATACTAAATATGTACAGTAGTAATAGAACATATTACTACTGCTTCCCTGTTTATTCAAACACCTGTAGCAAGAAATTTTAATTTTGAATTTCTGTAATTTCCTCCTTAAAGCTCTTCTTGTTCAGTGTTTTCCTGACTACTCTTGAATATTTTACCATTTGAAATGAGGTATCAACTAGTTCTGTGCAGATGTTTGTGGATAATTTTTGTGGAACAGCATTAAATATTTAATTTAGGGGGAACTGAAATCTATATGATGTTGAATCATGTTATCTAAAATCAAGGGATGTCTTTACAACTGCTCCAATATAAATCTGTGTGTTTCAGGAGTGTTTCAAAGCTTTCCAATAATGATTTTAAGTAGTACTTTTACTTTATTTTTCAGTATTTTACCTTTTTTATTTTTGCTCTTGTAAATAGAGTTTGTCAAACATTACATTCTCTACTAACTGGTTATTGTTTGCATATATAAAGGCTATTGATTATCCATTTTAAGTTTATATTCTATATATTACTGAATTCTTTCATTGTTTAAATTGATTTTTCCACTGACTCTCTAAGGATTTTAGGCATACTAACATTGTTGGAAATAGTGTTTTTCTTCTTCCTTTCTAATTCTTATGCTTCTGATTTATTTTTTTAATTACATTAGCTCATACTTGCATTGTTTTGTTGAATAAGTAATTGCAGAGATTTCTCAAGTGTGGGTATTAAAGGCCTCACAAGCCGTCAGTTCCTCCTCATTACACTCTAGCATCACCGTGGCCTGCTGTCTGTTCCTTATTTTGTTTTCTGGATGAGGTTTTACATTTATTTTTCCCTCTCTATAAAATCTTCTTCTACCCATTATTCATCTGGTAAACTCCAAAACAATGTTAGGTTTCAGCTCTAGTGATAGTCTTTAAAGCAATCTCCCATGTCTTCCACGATTCCATGCACAGGTAGTTAACTATAATTTTTTTCACATTAACATGATCTTCTTCCATTAATTTTCCTGAAAATTTATAAAACTTCTATTTTGCTTTGTATACATTTTGTATATTTATTAAATGAATGGAAATCTCTCATTGTTTACTCATGAGGAAAGGATCCTTGCTGTTTCATACATACCTAAGTCACCAATGCATAACACATATAAACACTCTGTTGGAGCATAATGCATATTTTTAAGCAAATGAACAGATTGAAAGTGAAATTTATGTATCATCTTTGATACAAGCCAAAAGTTCAACTGAAAATGAAACAATTATTCCTTTTGAAACATTAAACCTAGTTACAGATAGAAATTGCCAAAGTACAGAGTTTAAATATATGGAATATGGACGCAAAATATTTGAGTTTGCATCTGGCCACTTAGAAGAAAATTCACTGAAGGGGTTAGGGAATAGGGGATGATTTAAATAACTTTCAAAATGAATAAAATCTGTAAGATTAAAGGAAAAAGAATTGCTCATTGCACTATATTCTAGTTGATAAAATGTTTGTCATGGAGGTGTGGTTTAACAGTTTTGTTATGGCTACACAGATGTGGTGTAATTGCACAATTGAGTAAATAGATGACCAATGATAGGAGCCAGGATTCGAACTGTTGGAATGAGAATGTACAGGTAAGCCAATGGAGGAGGCTAAAATGGTTCAAGTAGTAATGGATTAAAGTTGCAGAAATCAGTAAGAGCCTCGTATTAAAAAGTTTGGATAGGTTCATGAAGTCTTCCTTGAGTCCTAGGTCTGGGGATCTACCCAAAGAACTTGAAAACCTTTGTCCGCAAAGACTTATGTACCCCAATGTTCATTGCAGCGCTGTTCACAGTGGCCAAAACATGGAAACAACCAAAGTGCCCTGCGACAGATGACTGGATAAAGAAGCAGTGGTACATTTACACAATGGAATATTACTCAGCTGTAAGAAAAGATGAAATATTGCCATTTGCAACAAAATGGATGGACCTAGAGATCATCATGCTTAGTGAAATAAGCCAGACAGAAAAAAACAAAGAACTGCATGATTTCACTG
>PVJL010003308.1:145706-161590 GCA_004026885.1 Lyroderma lyra
GAGAAAGGGGAGGGGGTGGGAGAGGAGGGGGGAAGCTAAATATAAGGTGATGGAAAGAGAAGTCACATTAGGTGGTGAACTTATTATACATCAAGTTGACAATGCACTGTAGAATTGTATGCCTGAAACCTATGTAATCCTTGCTAACAGATGTCACCCCAATAAGTCTAACAATAAAAATGAATTAAAAAAAAATAAAATAAAAAAATAAAAGAAACCAAATTTGTTTCCCCATGAAAAAAAATAAATAAAAATGAAAATAAAAAATATATACAGTAAGTATAAATAATATAGAAGACTAGTTTTAAAATTTATATAAACTATCATATCACAGCTACATTTTTGCAACTTTTGTTTGCTTCCAAATTATGCTTTGATATTTATCTATGTTAATAAATATCTAGATTTAAAAAAAAAGTTTGGATAGATAGATAATCTGTATATATACACATATATTTTTGTGTTAATATACACATTTTTTGCTCTGGCAGATGAGTGGGTCTAAAAGAAATGATACCATAGTGCCAATAAGTACACCTAGTACCCAGATCTTGATTTGTAATACTATTCTCCAATAAAAGGGACTAAGACTCCTTGGAAAAAGGGCTGATTCCAAGACTGGAGCAAGAAATATATGATATAAGCCTGGAGCATCATGTAATGTCAGAAAGAAGAAAGTGTTAAAAATTTTGATTGGGGCTTATCAAAAGACTGCAGAACCCAAGTGAAGGAGCTTGCAGTGACAAAAGTTGGAACAATGTGATTAACAAAATAAATAAAGTAGCAATGGATTATAAAACAAATTGGATTATACACATAAAATAAATTTCTATGAGTCCATGCTAATGTGAATAAATGTTTGAATAAATTAATACTGAGTTAGAAGGAGACAAATCTCCCATTCAAGAGAATTCTAAATAAATTTATTTAGATACTCCACCCTCAAAGAGAAGGATCATAACTCAACATTCCTTAAATATGCTCTATGTGTAGTCTTCCTTGTAGAGTATAGCATGGAAAGAGGGAAAATGAGAGTAACTTCACATTGAAGAAACCTAATAAACAGGTGGTCAAGGTCAATATCAACAGCTATAAATCATGTGATAAAAATGGCATTTAAATCTGTGATCCCAAAAGCCATAACTCCAGCCTAATGAAGAAGAAAAAAAAATCAGACAAATTCCAATCCTGCAATAAACTTGATTAATATTCTTTAAAACATTTAAAGTCATCAGAAAACATAGAAACTGTCACAACTAAGATGAGACTAAAAAGACATAACTGCCAATGTGCTGTGGCATCATAGATGGAAATATGAGGGGAAAAAAAGACATTATATCAAAACTAAGGAAATTTGAAGAGACTATGAGTTAATTAATAATGATGTATCAATATTGTCATTAATGATATCAAATATACCATAGTAATGTAAGATGTTAATAGGGTGAAACTATGTGTGGAGGACTATATACGAACTCTGTACTATTAACTCAGTTTTTTTCTACATCTTACAGTGTTCCAAAACAAAATCAGTCTATTCATAATTTTTAAAAAAATATATAAGCAGAAGTATACTAAATGAGCTTATGAAAAGCTTTGAAAAATTTTTGATTAATAGGAAAAGACCACGCAGGTATCATCTGACTTTTACCTTGGATCCTTTCCCTCTCACTTCCTTCAGAGTAGAGATAGCTCTTAAAGCGAAGCAGCCTTCTTGGGAAAATGACAAATAAAACTGAATGGATAGAGGAGGATGCAAGAAGGATTCTGGCTTCTCAGTGACTATCTTGAAGAGTAGGTATGGTATATGGTGAATTGACATTGCTTACAGCCATAAAATGTGTATTTTTTAAGGAAAAGATCATGTCTAAGCCTACATAAGTTGGAATTGTGGAGGCTCCATTACTCATGTATCAGTGCACTAGAGCCCAATATAAACTATGTTTAAGAATTATTTTGTCCCAATTCACTTCTAGATCATCAGTTTATTTCCTTGATGGGATAAAAGACCAGACACTCCTTGATTGTCACAATACAGTATACACATTTTAAGAAAGGAAAAACTGTATTGAAATTCTAAGACTCAATATATACTACTAATAAAAGATGAATACAAGTCACATTTGACTTCTGCAATTACTAGAGGTGCTCAAAGTGGTTACTATCAGCGTCCATATGCTTCTGATTACCATAATCTACTGCTTGAGCAACTTGACCAAAGTGCCCACTTACATCGCTGTACTTGTCTATTTGAATTTCTTCCTGAAGTACCTACCACCAGTGTAGCTGGTATTCTATGGTACACCACATCCTTTAAGGGCCCCCATGGGTAGAAGTCTAGGGATATTAAGTCAGGGGAACATGTGGGAAACTCAAACAAAATTTCAAATACCACTTCAAAATGGTCTTACACTCCTGGAATGACAGCCATGCTTCCGCCATTTTCTTTGTCCCGCCTGTCACATGGTTAATGCCATCTTTTGAGCAAATGTCACACTACACATTGCTACCATAATTCAATTCAAATTTGAAAAGTAATATGTAGATAACATCTCTTAAAATGTGTATACATTTTTTGGCACCCTGATAATTAACCTAATTTCCCACCTCCTTTCAAATACCACTGAGATAAATTGTACTCATAAAATCCATTTCAAATTCAAAAATTATAAAATGAAAGTATCAATATATGGAGAATACTATTTGAAGTACACTCATTTCTCTTTTATATAATCTAATTTTTAATGCAAACTATAAGTCAGCAATGAAATAGTACCTGAACCTCTGGTGGTGTTTACAGGCAAAAGTCACTTTTATTGATTTGCTTTTAGCTTGATGTCTTCAAACTATACTGAATATCAATATAAGGCATAGCCCTGCACAACTTCCTGTTGCATCTATTATTTAAAAAACAATATTATAATATATCACATTCTACATACCTATGAGAGTTTCAGAAGAATGGTCGACTAGGAAGTGTTGTATTTCTTCTGAGTTACTAGATTATTTTTGTGAATATTGTGAATCACGCAATCATGTATGTTTTCACTTTAACATTAGCTGGTAGATGCTTTCAGTCAATATTTTGAATTACCTTCAACATAAAAAAGATGCTAACAAATATGTGAAGCACTTTTTCCATCAGTCTGTCCCACTGTATTCAGAGTTTATACCAAGAACTGATCATGGTATCTTTCCTGCTGAGAAACTGTCCAAACACAGAATCGTAGAAGAATTTCAGTCAGGCAGACCAACTAGTTACATCAATGCAATATACACAGTGCAGACCGTTATCTCATGCACATTAATTTTCTTGATTTCTGGCGGATTTTAACTGTTTTTGTTTTCCTCTTTCACTTTTACATTTAACCTTCAGCATTTGATTGTAAAGCAAGAGTGGTTTCTACTGTTTTTTGTTTTTTTTCTGCCTTGATTCCAGACTTTAAGAATGAATGAAACCTGCTAGGTTTAACAATACTCCATCTAATCTCATTTCTAATACAATTATCCTTCTATCTGACCATCTGATTGGTCTGAAGAAACACAAAAAAAGACAATCTTCAAGAGTTTTGAAAAAATATTTTTATAAAATATTCAGTAGATACAAAATAATACTTATAAACTCAACTATATGTAAAAAGGAAGCATTACAACACCCCTCTCAAAGTCCTATTTACATCTTGCCAGGCACAGGTGTAAAACCTTCTCTATGGTATTTAAACTGAAATGGAATCATTGAATCATGGGCAATGTGTCCTTTCAAATCTAGGAAATAAAATCACACTTTCTCTTCAAAAGGGGCTCTATCAATTTATATGAGGACTGTCTGGAAAAAATCCAGCC
Source organism: Lyroderma lyra (assembly GCA_004026885.1). Lineage (NCBI taxonomy): Eukaryota > Metazoa > Chordata > Mammalia > Chiroptera > Megadermatidae > Lyroderma > Lyroderma lyra. The sequence goes on from PVJL010003308.1 coordinate 149,550, forward strand.
ATTGTCAATACAACAAGAACAGGTACATGGCTGCATACTTTCTGGACAGCCCTTATACTCCACCAGGTAGTATATTTATATTCAACTTGCTTTATATCTTTGCCAAACCTTAATACTGGTGGGCCTTTTTTTATCCTTCTTTCCACACTCTGGAATTTGTGCAATGGTAGATTATTTTTATTCTTTTGTACAATAGTTCCCTTTTATTAATGGGGGAAACCTTCTGAGACGCCCTAGTGGATGCCTGAAACCACAGAAAGTACTGAACCCTATGTTTATGATGTTTTTTTCTACCTGTGATAAAGTTTAACTTATAAATTAGGCAGGGTATGAGATTAATCACAATGACTAATAATAAAATACAACAATTATAAAAATATATTGTAATGCAAGTTACGTGCATACGTTCTCTTTCTCTCGAACTGATCTGATAACAGAGAAGGCTACTGACTAACATTCAGGGATCATATACAGCGTGGGTGTGTTGCACAAGGGGACTCTTCACCTGCAGGACAGAATGAAGCCGGATTGAGTGAGATGTACAACTTATAAATTATTTCTGAAATTTTTCATTTAAGAGTTTTGGATCTCAGTGAGCCAAGGGTAATTGAAAACATAGAAAATAAAGCTACAGATAAGGTTGGGTTACTGCATATCCCTGTTGTTAGTGAAGTTGAGTGTATTTTCTTATGTTTATTTGCCATTTGGATATCTTTTTTGGTATAGTACCTATTAATCTCTTTGCCTATTTTCTTGTGGTGCTATTTGTATTTTTCTTGGATTGTTTTTCATTCCTTTTATTGTGTCTTCAGATGAAAAAAAATATTTTTGGATTTAATGTACTCAGTATAGTTTTGTTTTTCTCTGCTTTTTGTATATTTTAAATAAATATTCCCCTACTTTGCTGTCATAAAAATGTTTTTATTATATAAAAGTTTTATGCCTTTTTCTTTCACGTGTAGGACTGTAATCCAACTAGAATTAATTCTGTGTATAATGGAAATAAGGGCCAGTGCTAATTTTTATTACCATGTAATAATTGCCATACACTTAGAGGCCCAAACCACTGCTCATTAATAATCTCATGGTTTCTGCAGGTGTGAAGTCCAGGCAGCACATAGCTGGGTTTCTTACTCAGGGTTTCACAAGGTGATTTCAAAGTGTTAACTGAGCTATATTCTCATTTGGATCTCAGTATCTTTTCCAAACTTACTGGCTGTTGGCAAAATTCATTTCCTTGAGGCTGTATAACTGAAGTTTCAGGTGTCTTGCTAGCTGGTGAATAGGCGCTGCTATCAATACAGCACCTACTCTTCAAGGCAGCAAGAGAACACCTGCTACTGCTTTTTGTGTCTTTAATGGGTCACTTGATTTGGTTATACCCACCCAAGATAATCTGTCTTTTGATTAACTCTAAGTCAACTGATGAGTTGCATTCTTTACACGCATTCCAGCCCATTTTCCAGGTAATGCAGCATGATATAGAAATAGATGTCTTTCCATATCCACGGGTTTAGTCTACACTTTAACAAGAGGAGATTATACAAAGTGTGCGTGAGAAAGAGTAAGAATCTTGGTGGTATCTTAGAATTTTGCCTACCACATTGTCTAATTTCATGTTTTTCCTTTTAGAGAGCGAATTGGTCCAGACTCATTTTTTTCATTGTATATCTCACTATTCTGTACTTCTGGATCTCTCATAAATAAAATTTCCATGCTGTCTAGGTATTTTTCTGGAGTCTCTGTTCATTTTCATAGCGCCATTACTCTTCACTACACCATCTGAATTACTAAAGCTTTATAATATTATACTTCTTCACATTAGGTCAGTAAGTCATCTAAACTTATAGGACCTCTTCAGAAGGGGATTAGCCATTTTTGGCACTTTTCTAATTAAATCTTAGAATTAGTTGACCAAGATTCAAAAACATTCTCATCAGAATTTGAAAAGAATTGACAGCTTTAATAATTCATGAATATTGTATTTATGTAATTTTTAATTTATTCTGATGGCCTTTAATAGCATTCAATGAAGTTTTAAAGTTTTGTGAATATCTTGAATACTTTTGCTATATTTTTCTTACTTTATATTTTGATGGTACTGTTAATAGTATATTTCATTATATTTATAGACTTTTTTGTAGGTAGAAGGAAATGTAATTTATTCTTGTGTATTTATATTTTATATTCTACCTTACTAAGGACTTCAAGTAACTCTAAGAATTTAATTATAGGTTCTTTTGAGTTATTTACATATGTAATTATATTGTCTTTTAACAGCATGCTTTTGTTTCTCCTTTTATTTTGATGTATTTTATCTTGCTTTTTTTTTTCTAGCTAGAACTTTAGTAACTTGTTGAGTGGAAGAGGTGGTAGCTTGCATCTCCCTGTTGTTGTTGAACTTTCAATGTTTTACCATCAATGATAATGTCTGCTCTTATTTTTAATGGACATACCAGATACTCCAGATTTTGTTTGTTAATACTCAGAACTATCCTTATTCTTCTTAGATCACCCCTGACTCTTAAGATGTAAAACAGTGAAGCTATATTTCTCAGACTCTTCAATGACTAGAGTTCTAGATAAATTTCAACATGAGAGGGACTGTGAAGATTTGTGGAGATGGGATGAAAAAGAGATGTTGGCAGCTATGGATAAGGGTGGGTTCTGGGTTTTTCAAGAAAGTTTTGGGTGTTCTCCTAAGAACTCATCACTTCATTGTTGAAGGAATCTAGGTCTATTAGTGACAACGTTTTTGTCATCTCAACACACCCAGATTTATTTTGTAAATGGCCTTGCTGATGTTTGCTCCCTCAGGCTTCAAGTATTGCCCAAGTTTCTAGTACTCTGTATCAAATGTCATTTCATTTTAGATGCCTAGACTGACTTCAGATTCCAGACTGCACCTCACATTTGTTACCAGTAGTGATTCTAAAGAAACAACCCTAAATTTGAGAATCTGAGATTGGTTCTCTGATCTAGTTAGATTTGAAAGCAGTAATAATTTTATTACCAGTATATACAAGATACTAGTATGTAGTGACAAAAAAAAGCTTAAATTTATATATTTAGATTGGCTAACATTTAAAATTAAAACAGGATTTGAATGATCATGTTACTACTGCAATAAAAGATTATGATGGAAAACATAAGTATGAAGGACTATAGATATAGGATGGCTGGCTCATACTGTAATGATGAGCTTGTAGAAAATTGGAAGTTCAGAATTTAAATTCTCAGGTGAAGGTATAACCAAAAACCAGAGAGCTCCTATGATTGCTCTCTTTTGTCACATAGTGACAGACAGGTGATACAGAAAATCAGAAAGACATTTTGATAAAACAGGTCACCAAATTACAATGTATGTTGAATTTACATCCTTATCAAATAAATGTGTATCCTTAATGTTAAGACTCTGAGAAAGAAGAGTTCTCTGAAGTTGAAATTTAGACATTGGTTTGGATTATCAGTCATGTGAGTATCTTGTAGCCCAAGATCCCACTGACCCTATCTTGCCATGATAAGCATACTTGCTGCCACTGTCACAACTTTCTAATGACTCTATAATGATCTCAATTGATTGACTTGCAAGGAAAGCTGGTTCCTCTCAGGACCCATGACACCCATTCTCAATACTTACAGATCTATATTTGATGTCATACCTCAGCAACTCAAGAAGACAAATTTTAAAGTCTGTTCTAGGAGGAGGTGCATATATACCAAATTTCTGGTTTGAGACATCCCTATAACACACATAAATACATGAGCAAGACTTTTGACATACAGGTGAGCTGCATTTCAACATATATAGGAATAAGGCTGAAATTGAATTAATTTGCATTGAGCTTTATAAAACACCCAAGTCTTACCTTGTGCTCTATAAACTATGTCAAAAATGAAAACTTCCACTATTAAGAAAAAAACAGAAGGTAGAAAAAATCTGTAAGATACAGCAGTGTTGATGATTCTGTAGTATAGAAATCTGAGAATTTTTATGGGTTTCTTCCAAAAATATGTGTATATAAAAATGTTATAAATGTCATATGTATATAGTATACATATATAAAAATCAATCATATAGATGAGCACATATTTATAAATTCTATTACATATTATGCTATTAGTTGATCCCGGAGTTACACTTATACTTCAGAGACCAATTCTGGGATTCAATCAGCTGATATATTATCATAAGTACTATCAATGTCCTGATCATAAGATACACATATCTGACAAACCATTTGAGGTTATAAAATTTCCTGGAAATTTTTGTGAGCTAAATGGTAAAAAATTCATATTTAATAGACTATTCTGAATTTTTCACCATGAGTTCAGATACCTTAACTCTAATGCAAAGTCACAGTTTCTGCTGTAAAATTTTATTCAATCTAGAAGAAATAAAAATGACAAAACTTTCCACTATGCAAAATAATTTATATTTTACTATGCAGTAACCCTTTAAGCTCTGTCTTCATTATCCAAAGAAAGCAGTACACGTCAGCATTTCTGATGGTTAAAAGTATGCTTTCAATATAAATTTAAAGAGAAAGAAGCAGCAATTTATTCTGTATTTTTTCCTTTAGATAAAAATAATAAGGTAAAAATGTAAGTAAATAAACTTGCTAATGCACAATCCTGTCTTATTTGGGAACTTCCTAATTTACATAATGCATGATTAATTATACATTACAAGGACAATAGCCATCTCTGTCCAGTTTAGCACCTTTGAACTTAGGTTTCCTGCCTGGGGGATAATGAGCAGGGACTGAATTTTAATAGTGAAATTAAAATCTATATTCAAGCATAAAAATTGAAAGTAATTAATTCAGAGTGTTTAACAGTCTCTATAATTTTGAATCAGTTGGTGCTACTAAAAGTAGATCACCTTACCTAGATGCAAAAGAAGATCAAATTATTCTTTCAGGCCAGTATGGCATTATCTTTAAAATTACAACATTCATTCAATGTTCTTCCAGTGACCTGGAAAGTAAATATATTTCCAAATGACTTATTTCACTATCTGTAATTTGGCAAATTGCTATCTCTTTACTACATTGTAAAAGGTCCCTTTTTACCTGACTCCTACTTCCCTTACCCTCTTTATCCATTATGACGGCTGTCATCAAACTTTATGCTTTATGTTCCTGGAATACTGCTTACAGTTGCTTGAAGGAAACTTGCTGCTTTGGCTTTTTACTTGTTCTTTCCTTACCCCCAAGCACATGTATTTAGTCAGATATCACCCCCTCTTCGGTGATATAAGATTATACATACATTCATACACACAAACAGAAGATAGTAAACTCTCATCAGATGTTGACTCTATGCGATGATGGGGATGAAGGGCTGTGTGAAATAGTTTTTCTTATATAATCATATATATATAAACTTTCATTAAATACACAGTATGTGCAAAGACATATAGACATGTATTAGGTCCATGGGAGATATAAAAGTGAATAAGAATGGGGTTCCCTGGTGGTGTAGTGGCTAGGCTTTGGTGCTTTCACCTCTACAGCCAAGGTTCCATCCCAGCTCAGGGAACCAACCGAAAAAAAAAAATGAGTAAGAAGAAATGGTACTTCCCTTAGAGGAGTTAGAAACCCAGGCTGGTGCAGGTTTTTAAGTTACTGTAATGTGAGACAAAATGAAATACTGTCCACAAGGCAGGTACATATGTCCATGGATATATTGTGGAAGGGGCCATTGATTCAACTGAGGAAAATGTAGACTTCATGGGTGAGCCATGTAATCTAGAGCACAAAAGAAATAAAACTTTAATGAGTCTATAAAAGAATAATGGATGTTAGATAGTCTTTGTTTATTTGTTCTGTACTGTAACCACATATTCAAAGGCATACAAGAACATAGAGTAGTATGAGAAAGCTTCCATGACTAGAACCCAGATGTACAAAAAAGATAGAAACACGAGAGCTGTGCAGAAACTGTCCAGCCATGTAATATGAAAAACAGAGGCATTTGTGGCTGGATTTTTTCTGGACAGCCCTTATATTAGTTAGTACTGATTGTTTTCAGATGATAGAAAGAAATTGTAGCTAGTTTACAAAATATAATTGGGATACAACCCAACATTGATGATCTGCTAGGAATAGAGATTGTAACTTGGAAAATCAAGATGCTTTTTAAGTCTGTCTGTTCTTTTCTTTGCATATCTAATTATTCTATTTCTCTCATTTCCCTCCAGCATTATAAAAGACCTAATATGATTATGCCATAATTTCCAAGGGTTCAGTTACAGTTCTTGCTACAGACAGCAAACAAAAACAAAATAAAACCTGGCTTGTCACTGATATATAAGTCAACTGTCCAACATTGCTTTAATGATAAAATGCAGTGTATAAACTGTCATATGCCAATCCTCATGATGAAGCCTATAACAATACACATGTTAAGAATTAGGCAATTGAGATACTTAACTAAGTTCAGGAACTTATATAACTTCATAAATCAAATAATTGGGTCATCAATACTATTAGGATTTTAATACAACCTAATAATCAGGGAGACCATACTTTTTACTGTTACGGTATACTACTACTACTTCACACACTTGGCTGATTGCCTACCTGAGGGGAGAACAAAAATTGGATGAAAACTGATTTTTAGCATAGCCACAGCAAATTGACACCCCTACTCTTTTTTGTTAATACCTTTTAGTAAGGCTGCAATTGTCAGCCATCTCATGTGAAGGAGGACTCCTGTCCACTGATAAGAGTCACAGGAACTGCATAGTGTAGTTTGAAGTAAAAGTTTTTGCTGTTTCTTCTAGTAAGTACAAGATAAAAAATATTAAAGAAAATAAATAGCAAATTCAGAGTATTTCAACATATTACAGAAAAAATCAATTTATGCCAGGAAGCAGTTAGTGAGATACTTCAACAAGTAAAGAGGCTTGTCAAGCATTTTTTAAAAAATTATACTCCAGCAATGGGACTAGAGACTCTACATATCAATTAGTATGCCAGGTGGTTAAGGGTAGGAGGAAAATTCCTCCACCTACATGGAATGTGAAAAAGCATCTTCTCTTCATCGATAAAAACTTAGGCTTAGTTTGATTTCCATATCCTCAAGAATAAAGAACAGAATCAGTGTAAGGCCAGAAAAAAAAAAATACTGCATTATAAAATACAAAGACTATAGGATTCAAGAGGCTGTAGAAAGACAAACTTTTGAAGAAAAAGTTAACAGGAAAAAATATGGCATAAAACATTTGTATCTTTAATGAAATTCAGGAACAGAAACAGATCCTGCTAGAAATAATATGCCACCCATTTTCATTTTATATTTATTTGCATTTGAAGAGATGGGAGATATCGTTCTGCCTTTTTTTTCCATTGGCATTTTCTTTAGGAGGAAAAACTAGGTTCATTGAGAGGAAAGTGTGGGGAGGGAATTCTCAATGCAGCCTCACCTTATAATGAATTCTGCCTCCTCTCATCTATGGTAATGGCTTCCTCTCTCAGTCTTGGGTTTTAGTATATACTAAATTTATTTTAATTATTTAATTAATTAGGAAATTGCAACCTATACATGATTTAAGAGGTCTTGTACATGCTTATTTCATAATTTCAAAGCTGTGAATTGCTAGATGACATCAAAGCCCAAGTTGTAAATATGATAGAGAAGGCAGAAGTCTTAGAAGTAAAATTCATTAAGGTAAAAACATGTCAGAGATATGTAGCAGAAAATTAGAGAAATTGTCTTTATAGATATTGAAGTGCCATAAATCACAACAGATGTTGGAATGAGCCATTCATGAATAGCAGATATTACTAAATATTGCAAGAAGATACAGTATAATCTGACATCATGCTGCAAAAAATGTTGTATGTGAGAATGAGTATGTAATGTGCTATAGTAGTAATAGGTGCTGGGAATATACATTATCAGAGTGATAGTAGCATATGAAATGGGAAAATGGACATCATTTACTTAATGGGGCTTATTCAAAGAAAAAGCATTCCAATGGCAGAGTCCAGTTAAGATTAAAAAAAATAAGCAATTATGTCAGTGAAAAGTTCATTTGCTTTGATGTTGAACAGAGCTTTGAAAAGACATGACCACAGAGTTTGAAATGGTGAATACATTTCTTAAATATGTAATGAATACCAACTCTATAGCAGAAAACTAGAATTTGGCCAACTTCATTAAGTTCTAAGCATTGGTTTTAATGGTGAACACCAAGGGCAAAGTCATATATTAATATATACCTAAAATAGTATATCCTTAAAAAGTGTAAAATTAGATGTATTACTTATCTATAGTATCTCCATATGATAGAATTTTGACAGGGCTATGTTTATCTCAGTGATATTTGCATTGTAAGCGCCTTTTTGTTTCACAGTTGGACCCAAGACATGTTTAACTTGTTTTACATGTTTAAGGCAATGCACAGAGATACCAGGTAAACATCACAATATGAAAAAGAACCCTCAACATTAAATATTAAAAGCATAAATTCTTAAGCTCCTGGTGAGTTGTAATTATTTCCTTAAAAAATACTTCCGTAAGCAATTGCAAAAGAAAATATGCATTCACATATCTGGATTACATTTTTCTTATTACCACATTACAGATACTATCGCCCAAAGCTTGGTGAGGTAATTGTATTATCCTCAGAGATGCTATGGTCAAAGGCACCGTATTGAGATCTACACAGGAAACAGCAAAGCCATCTCTCACCAACCAGTGGTGGTAACGTGGGCAGTTCACTTGGCTTATTTGGTTGGTCATGTGTTGAACTCTGTATCATCCTTGGATACCAACTAGATACCTGGGGAAATGTGTGTGTGTGTGTGTGTGTGCTGGGTATTTAAGAAAAAAGTACTATATTTGGATATAAGAAAACCTGGATGTGGCACACTTTCCCCTCAGCTGTCACTGAGTATTTTAACATTGTGATAAAACACCATTAGCACCTTGGGCAGAATTAGGCTTTATAAAAATTAGATAATCACAAAAATAATTACTTTATCATCCCATCTCTTCCTTGTTTTGTTTTTATTAGTACTTGTTTATAAGAAATTTGTATAGTTGCTACAGATAGAAGTTTCTATTTCTTATTTCATTTAGACAAGAAGATTTTGGAGAGGACAAACACACTTAAAAGAAGGGTGAAAGTGGACGGGAGCAAGAAGCACAGGAGCAGGAAGCCCAAAACTGGGTGTGAAGCTGTTTGTCACCAACAATGTCACGTATGTTAGGACTATAGATAGAAAAGTCTAACTACAGGGATATAACTTTTTTTCCTTGAGAAAATCTATAAATTGTAATTGTACTGTTTCCTATGACTAGATGTTCTCAGGAAATTGATTGGATTTTTGCTAATGTTTTTATTAATAATTAATTTCATTAATAATTTCTTTATACTTCTAGAAAAACCTGGTAAGTTCCACAGAGTGAAACTAATGCTTAGCAAATTCATTTGCAAAGCATTTAATATATATTTTGCACACAAAAAAAATGTCTTGGCCAGAACTACTGTGAAAGTTACTTGAAACACTGGAAATGCCCATTTATGGGAAATAAGAATTCTAACAACTTGTGTGTAATTGTACTTGTCAGCAACACCTACAGCTTGAATGTAAGTTTTGAAGGACTACATTTATTATGTCAAAGGCAAATTAGCAGCTGCTCAGATGGAGTTGGTAGAATTTTAATATAATATCTGCAAAACAGCTTTACACAGAGAATCAGTTTTTTCTCATGCCAAAGAGCTTTCGGTGAGTTTCATTGATAAACATTTCATTCCATATGTCTCACACAGTATTTCATACTCTCTATAGTAACAGCTATTTTAAATGGTATGGCTGTGCTCAGAAGTGATTATATCACTGAACTATCTGCCTTATCTATCTCCTTTATATCCCTGCAAATAACCCCCAAGATTAATGTAGTGCATCTCGAACTCCTAACAGTCTTCCATGTTAGTCTGTTATTAATATAGGCTTAGATGCAGAAATAGGCTATGACTATTTTTCCAGTCTCTTTTAAAAATATTTTTAAAGTATTTTTGTTACATTACATTCTCTTCACATTGAATCTCCCCTGAAATTCTAAGAAAATGATCACCCAGTAACAGAAGGTGTCCAAGCCCTGTCACAACAAAACAAAATGAAACAAAAATAAAATGAGAAGAAAAAGCTTTCACAATAAGGAAACTCTGGCATGAACTTAAGAGAAAAGTTTTATCCACATACCACACAAAATATGTAGTTTTTTCCCCTTAGGTACCTAGCAAAGATGGACAAATAGGAAGATGTCAGCAAAGAACACAAGCCCCTAAATGAGAGAACCATTCTTTAATGTGACAAATTATAAGGAAATCTGAAAATAAATGAACAAAAATTGAGGATAGACGAGAAGCCTGGACAAAAAGAGGTAGCAAAGTTAGAGGTACCACTAAAGGTGGCATGTAAGCCATGAGCGTTTTCTTTTTCTTACTTTTTTTTTTTTAATTTTCAGAATTAGACAATGTCATATCAAACAAAATTGGCCACTCTTTTCAATTGAAGGTCAGTCTCTTTAGTTTGGTAGGGAAAAGACTGGAAATAATAGATGTAGAAGATGTCCATTTGCAGTGACTATGGCTTCAGCAGACCAAGACTGAAAAAACTTTTGGGGATTACACAGCTTTGGACCAACATGTGTAGCAACAGGACTCAGAAAACCTATGAATTGTGCTCCTCTCTCCTGACTCTGCTTCCCTGGCATGTAGCATCTTGTCTTGACTAGGAAAAGCACTTTTCTGAATCTGAAGGACAACTCCGTAGCGGTGTAGAGCATCCCTCTGAGTACACCAGGAAAGAAACCAGAGAACAGGTAACATATATTGAATAGAGAACTGACAATCCTGAGAACACAGATGGGGTCTGTGGAGCCGGGGACGTAGAGAACATTTCAGAATGGTGAAAGAAAATCCTAGAAAAGGGCAGCAATCATATAATAACTAGAAAGAAAATGTTGATCTAATCATAAAGGAAAAAATCATTGTTCTCCTTATTCATTTTAGTTGTCAGAGGATTGTAATGAAATATCTGTGGAGGTCAATCTCAAAATGCCTCCCCCTCCCCTGGTGGAGAATCCCTGGCTACCATTTAATGAAGGGAGGATGATGTATTTCTCAGGTGGTGATACTGAAGTATCCTAGAGTAATGGCAGAAGCTAGAGTGAAGAGAAAACTGTAAACCAGTTTCCAAGATTCTTTAGTTGAAAGAATTGACCTAGAAAATAACAGAAAATAGAAAAAGTAGAGAGAGAAAAAAGATACAAAGCCAGTTGGCATGAGATTTAATGACAGAGGTATCCTACAAATGGATGAAAAATGAATGTTTTGGAAGAAACAATACTTAATTACAAAAATATTAACAGATTTTGCTGCTTCAGAAAGCTTCTAAAGGCAGAAGATTTTTAAAAATGGTGTTTTGGGGAAACCCAGTTTTCAGTTACAGCAGTAATTCTTTTTTTTTTTTTTTTTTTTTCAAATTCTACTCTTTTTAATTTAAAAAATCGAATTAAGCAGTGGCAACTGGGCCACCTCCTTAAGTATCCCTCAGCTGGACGAGGGCAGGGGGGTCAGTACCAGCCCCCCCATCCTGGGGTGCAGGAATTGAGGGTGACAGAGGGCCCTGCCCAAGTGTGAGAGTGTCCCGCAGAGTGCCTGCCTGTGTGGGGCACTTGTAGTCAGCACCTTTAGGGAATACCTCCCAGTGTGTCAGGTGTGGGTTTTCTCTATCCTGGGGTGGGTGTTGGAGCACTGGTATAGCCTGTGTCACCCATCCCACACAAGGGTGTGAGCTGCTGTGTTCTGGGTTATGCTGCACATGTGTGGTGTTTCCATGTCCCTGTAGTGTGATATGCCCTGTAAGGCCGTGGGGTCCTATGTTTGTTGTGCATAGCAGGTAACTTCTCTGGGTTCCAGGTGCTGGGGAGATTGAAAGCTTGAGGGATGCTATAGAAATTCAATTTTAGGGGGGCTGGAGCCCCCAAGGTGCAAGGTCAGGCCTGGCCCCAAAGGGTGG